>CAKAOI010047747.1:0-16715 GCA_916701655.1 Sebastiscus albofasciatus
TATATATAACACTAGCGACAACACATGTCAGGGTTTTACCTGTTTCCCACTTCCAATGTTTCCCATGTGGGAGGTAATATCTCACTCCTGAATAGTGCCCCAAAAACAGGCACAAAAAATAAAATAAGTAAAAATGTTTTGTATGTTGTTTTTTAATCATTTGTCCTGTTCAATATAAGCTATAAACAAAAAAAGAAAAAGAAATGATGGCATATTAATTTATTCATCGAGTTATTTATTTATTTATTTTTGCAGCTTCCGTCCTCCACAATAAAGCTGGTTGGATCGCTCAGCTGCTGTAGCTAACTACCGAGTGGTCACTGCGTATGCTTTTATTTTGACAGCAGCGAGCGGAAGCGCGGGTGTCACTTTGTCTCGCTTGACTTTAGCGGCGGTCGGTTGTTTGTTCTGATCAAGATGGCTGCTGTTGTTCGGGATGGAGAATGAGCCTCAGATCCGAACACAGGCCGAAGAGACGCAGACTGAACCCGCCCAACACCCCGCTGGACCCGAACCAGGACCGCAGGAACTGAATCTAACTCTCTTCTGAAGGTAAACACGGTTCTTCTCCTCTCCTTGTCTGCAGCATCCTCTCACCTCATCGATCCGTAATTGATTGACACTTGACACAAAAATCAGAGTCAACGGTTCTTTATATGTTTGATTTGATTAATTAATAAACAGATAATTAGATTATTAGACAGGTTATTATTTTAATTAGTGTTATTGTTATTGTGTGTGGATGAGTGCAGACAGTAAACCATGAAGGTTATTCAGGTTATTGCAGTGTAATAACAACCTTACTGACATATATTACATATATATTACACATATTACTCAGTAACACTGTTGTAAACATCATAGCTGTAATAAAATATTAATAAAAATAGAGCTAAGTCGCCTTCAATAATTTTTAAATTAAATTAAATTATATTTAATAATCTTTAAAATAATTAATATATATACATTAAATTCAGTTATATTTATTCATCTTTAAAATAACTAGTCTTCCCATTATGTAAATACATATTTAAATTAGATTTAATTAGATTTAATAATCTTTAAAATAACTGGAGTGTTCCTATTATATAAATAAATATTTAAATTAAATTATATTTAATAATCTTTAAAATAACTGTCGTGTTACTATTATATAAATAAACATATACATTAAATTAAGTTATATTTAATAATCTTTATAAAAACTGTAGTGTTCCTATTATGTAAATAAATATTTTAATTACATTTAATTATATTTAATAATCTTTAAAATAACTGTAGTCTTCCTATTATGTAAATAAATATATAAATTAAATGTAGTTATATTTAATAATCTTTAAAGTAACTGTAGTGTTCCTATTATGTAAATAAATACAAAAATACAATTTAGTTATATTCAATATAAATATATTTCAATATATGAAGGGTAGAATTTATCATAATTTTAACATATACTACTGACAAAAAGCAAACAGGTACAACACGCTGCAAGACTGTAAAATAAGATAAAAATAGAATAATTATTACTATTATTATTATGTACAATATAAAACTGATTTATATACAATATAAATAAGTATATTAGGTATATATACAAACATGCATATACACATGTATGTACATATTAGTAATAAATACACCTATTGTAACAGTTCTTTATAATCTCAAACACTGCTCCATAATATCGTTTAGAGATGATTTATAATCTTAAATTATATTATATTACAGTATTCTAATAATATGAAATTATAAACTCAAATGTTTTATATATTGAACATTTATTGCATTACTCTGGTAAAGTTTAATAATAAAGCCAGAATAATACAATAATAATATTTAAGATGATTAGAGACCAAAACAGTGTTAAGTTGCAGCCCTAGACTTATTATATTATATTATAATATCTTCAGCATGATACATAATAATTATTCTGTGGAATTTAAAAGATGACCCTGTGTGGAGCTGTGGTGAATAATGTGCCTGAGCTAGGAGACTGTTTCCATGGCGACAGTGAAATGTCAGCTGTTTATTGAAGTGGTATCAGTGGTCCAGCAGAGCCAGACAGATGTGAGCATGCGGATCTGAAGTCAGTTCAGCACTGTGACATTAAAGTGTTGGAGATGAGACTTCAGTCAGAGCGTCTGGATGTGAAATATCAGGAGTCAACAGAGTCTTCTTCAACACTTTAATACTGACACACGTCAATAAGACACGGAGACGGACTGTGTTTTACTGTGTTTACCTCAGAGGTGGAAGAAGTACTCACATCTTGTATTTCAGTAAAAGTACTGTAATAATGCCACAGTATAGAAATACTCTATTACAAGTAAAAGTCCTGTGTTCAAAGTACAAATTGGCATCAAAATAAACTTAAAGTACCAAATGTAAAAGTCCTCATTCTGCAGAATAATCTATATTATATTACTTTATTATAATTATTGATGCATTAATGTATTCATCACTTTTGTTTTTTGGTTATGTTACTAATATGTTTTAGGATATGTAACAGATATTATTTAGTATATTTGAAAATGTTTTGTTTGATACTTTACTAATATTTTTCTGCTATTTTACTAATATTGTTTGGATATTTTACTATTTTTTCATTTTACTATTATTTATGTTGGAGCTCATTTTATTTATTTTTTGGATATTTCCCGAATATTTTTCTGATATTTTACTACTGTTTTTTTTATATGTCACTTATATTTTTTTAGGATATTTTATGGATATTATTTTGGATATTTTACACATTTTTGTCTGGTATTTTACTTATATTTTTCTGCTATTTTACTAATATTGTTTGGATATTTTACTATTTTTTTTATTTTACTAATATGTAAGATAGGCTGTGATTTTTTCCAATTTTTTTCGTGTGTTTGTGTGCTGACGTGTTTTCGTGCTGTGTCCCGTCAGTAGGGGACGCAGTGACAGACAGCAGACATGGACACCACCACGTCCATCAAGATGACCACTCTGGCCATCCAGAACCTGTTCAGCTACGTGGAGGAGGAGAACCTGGGGGCTCTCAAAGCTCACCTGGACCGCTTCAAGGAGGTGGACGGACGTAGCGACGTACGTACATCTCAACACTTGTTGTTGCTTCATTTCATTTATTAAATCTCTAATAATCCTATTTTAGATATAGTCCTCAGTTCAAAAGTCCACTTGACTTTTAGTCATTTTTAATCTACTCCATAAGTCTTATTTTTATTCCAGTTTTAAAACTCTGTATGGAGGGCAGAAGTTGCCAAAATAAAAAATAAATTAATTAATAAATGTGCCATTAAATGTACCAAACATAAATTGTTTCAACTCTATTCTCTTTACTGAAGAAAATGTCAGATGTGAAAACATCTTAATCTAAAGAATATAAAGAAAATAATACAGAAATAAATGGGAAATAAATAAGGGGAAAAATAATACATACACAAAATACAGAAATAATACATAAATTAAATGAATACATTTAGAAATACATTTTAAATAGATAAAAAATGAATGCAAACATAAAAAAGTAAATTTAAGAAATATATAAATAAATGAATAAATAAATAAAAGGTAAATAAATAAATAAATAGGGGAATTAAAATAAAGTTAAATAAATAAAGAGGTAAATTAAAACCGAAATATCAATGTCACATTTTATTAGTTAATTAATGCCTATATTTATTTTTTATATTATTTTAGTACATTTAAAAATAAATTAAAAATAAATGCAAACATAAATAAGTAAATTTAAAAAATAATATAAATAAATTAATAAATAAAAAGGAAATTTAAATAGGAATGTAAATAAATAAAGAAGCAAATTAAAACACAATTAGCAATTTATGTTACATTTTAATAATGAATTAATGCCGACATTTATTTCAATATTATTTTTAGTAGATTTAATGGCGTTAATGTATTTATTGAGTCATTTATTTATTGATTTTGGCAGCTTCCGTCCTCCATATTCTATAACTCTGGACATGTTTCTCGTCTAAAGGCCCGATGCTGTCTCCTGCTGCTGTTGGTATATTTATTATTTATGAACAGTTATTATTGTTTGTTGTGTTTATTTGTTGACAGAACGGTCAGACTCCTCTCATGCTGGCGGCGGAGCAGGGCAGTCTGGAGATCGTCCAGGAGCTCATCAGGAGGGGAGCCAACGTCAACCTGGACGACGTGGTGAGTGCATCCGACTCTCTGAGGCGGTCGTCCTCCTGCTGCTCTGCTTCACAGCCTGAAAAACATCATCGTGTGTTTTTACTGACACCTTCCAGTTTCAGTGTCTGAAGAATAATTCATTATTCTAATTCCCCTCAGTGGAATAACAAACGTACCTCTCAACTCCCTCTCTGCTCTCCTCCTTGAACTCCTGCACCCCGGATGCTACGGTTGCTAGGAGACAGGCTTGTTTCCATGGTAACACCATCTCTCTCTGTCTCTCTTTGTGTGTTGTCAGGACTGCTGGTCGGCTCTGATCTCTGCAGCTAAAGAAGGTCATGTGGAGGTGGTGAAGGAGCTGCTGGAGAACAGCGCCTACATCGAGCACAGAGACATGGTGGGACAAAACATGACGCCGCTAAGACTCATGGGACATGTAGTCAATAATTAACTCTTTGAACTGAAAATAAAAAGATGAATTATTTATTTAACATATTGAGTATTTAAGAACAAAGAACAGTTCTGTTTCTATTGTGGCTATCAAAATAAGTAATATTATTTATTTTGGGCAGAGGGTTTATTGCATCCCTGTATGAAGGAATCCATCAAACATATCGACTTTAATTAAGATCAGTTAGAGAGTTATAACGTTACGTTTCAGCCCTGTGCAGTATGCGTGTGTTTAAAGGAACATTTGAACTGTTTGAAGTTAAACTACATCAACTCTACATTTGTTACTACACACGTTTATATATGTAATTACAGTTTATCATCTTCCATCGTCCTCCGTCATATTCTGGGATCTCTGTTCATTTTAGTACAGTATCCAACTCCCTCTTATGGAGGAAGAAAGCTGCCAAAATAAATAAATGACATTAGACGTACGAAGATTAATATTAAAAATAAATGTAGACTCAAATGATAAAATGTGACATAAATTGATATTTCTGTTTTAATTAGCTTCTTTATTTATTTACTTTTGTATTAATAACCTTATTTATTTACTTTCCTATTTAATATTCTCTTTTATTAACTTTAAAACATTTTTTTTAAATATTTATACATAAAAATATATTTATTAATTTTTATATGTATTTATTTGTATTTATTTATGTTTTTATGTATTTATTTATTTATTTATTGTCTTATTTTCCCCTTGCATTTTCCCCCCTATTTATTTCCCCAAGTGTATTTATTTATGTATTATTTCCTTTATATTTTTTGGATTACGGTGTTTTCACATCTGACATGTTCTTCAGTGAAGAGAATAGAGCTGAAACAATTTTAATATTATTTTTAGTATATTTAATGGCGTATTAATTTATCAATTTATTTATTTTTGATTTTGGCAGCTTCCGTCCTCCATACCTCTGTCCTCAGACCCTCGACTCAGATAAAGAAAACTTTAACAGGGAAAATGGACAGACAGGAAACTGATGTTGTGTACACAGGATTAACCCACGTCATGAAGTTCTAGATGGATTGTAAACACGTATGAATGATTTAAACTCACCTGATGACTGTGTGATGTAATGCTGTGTGTCAGGGGGGCTGGACGGCTCTGATGTGGGCGGCTTACAAAGGTCGTGTGGAGGTCACCGAGCTGCTGCTGGAGAACGGAGCCAACCCCAACACTACAGGACAGGTAACACACACAGTGACCACTTTATTAGGTACACCTGTACACAATCTCAATACAACTTCTACCTTTATGAAGTTTATAATGTTGACACCGTCAGAAGTGAGGTGTTTCTATTATTTTGTCTAGGTGACTAACTTTCCTCCCTCAAATGATCTCAGCCTTAATATTTATGCAGCAGACAGGCTTAATTAGACGAGTCTAACCTGACAATCCAAGACCGTCTAAGGCCAAGACTAGTCTGGTGCCATCACTAACTACGACCTCAGTGATAAAACACAGAACTGAGTCCGTCCGTCCGTCCGTCTGTCTTGCAGCAGTACAGTGTGTATCCGATCATCTGGGCCGCAGGTCGAGGACACGCCGACATCGTCAAAGTGCTGCTGAAGGACGGAGCTAAAGTCAACTGTTCTGACAAGGTGAAGACACACCGCAGCACCACACCATAATAATATAATACTTAATGAATAATAAACAATAAACCAGTTCCCTCTGTGTGTGTGTGTGTGTGTGTGTGTGTGTGTGTGTGTGTTTGTGTGTGTCTGTCTGTGTGTGTCTGTCTGTGTGTGTGTGACAGTATGGGACCACTCCTCTGATCTGGGCGTCCAGGAAAGGACATTTTGACTGTGTGATGCACCTGCTGGAGAACGGCGCCGACGTGGACCAGGAGGGAGCGGTAAGAATATTAACAACCATAAATCATGTTCACACTAATCTATAACATGATGCTGTTATTATTTAGTTGGAGTTTTTATATACATTATATTCTGCGTCCTCCTCAGAACTCAATGACGGCTCTGATCGTGGCGGTGAAGGGCGGCTACACCGAGGTGGTGAAGGAGCTGCTGAAGAGAAACCCCAACGTCAACATGACCGACAAAGACGGGAACACGGCGCTGATGATCGCCGCCAAGGAGGGCTACACCGAGATCGTCCAGGACCTGCTGGACGCCGGGACGTACGTCAACATCCCAGACCGGGTGAGACCATGTTAAACAGCCTGACGACGGGCGTGCGGACAGGCGGACAGTTTCTGATGTCGAGATGTTTAAAAAATAAGTTTATCTGCTGTTGAAGAAAATTACGGAAAATACAGCAATTAATTTACCATCTGAATAAGTTTTATTATCCTGACTCTTTATGGAGGACGGAAGCTGCCAAAATAAAAAATAATTAAATAAATGACTCGATAAATAAATTAATGTCATTAAATGTACTGAAAATAATATAAAAAATAAATGTGGGCATTAATTAATTGATAAAATGTGACAGAAATTGATATTTCTGTTTTAATTTGCTTCTTTATTTATTTATATTTGTATTAATTTCCCTATTTATTTACATTCCTATTTAAATTTCCCTTTCATTTATTTATTTTTTAATTTTGCTTGTTTTATTTATTTATTTTTGATTTATTTTGAAATAAATTCATTAATTTTTTTAAATATATGTATTTATTTACCTTATTTATGTGTGTGTGGTTGTTACAGAGTGGGGACACGGTGCTGATCGGAGCAGTGAGGGGGGGTCACGTGGAGATCGTCAGAGCTCTGCTGCATAAATACGCCGACATCGACATCAGAGGACAAGTGAGAACATATTATTATTATTATAATAATACCACGGTAGAAAAAACTGAAATATTCCCGTAAATGTGTCACGTTACTGGAAACACTGATAGGAATAGAAGTAGCAGTAGTAGTAATAATAATAAAGTAATAAAGTGAGTTGCTGATGTCTCACTCTGATGTGTTTCCAGGAGAATAAAACTGCTCTGTACTGGGCTGTGGAGAAAGGGAACGCCACCATGGTCAGAGACATCCTGCAGTGTAACCCCGACAGTGAGACCTGCACCAAGGTGAGACCTCAACACACTTTAACACACATATAGCCCCCTTATCTGTCAGTAAATATGATGACGTAGTTTTTGGGCGCAGCGTTAAGTGGAGGCAGAATAATTCTCTGAACACGTTAGGTAACGCTTAACAACCAAGCTGTGATGATACAATGAGAGAATATTATTAGCACTCTTGTAATTGATCACTCACCAATCCTTCAAGGATCGTCGTGTTTGGCAGCGGATGTTGTGATGTTGTGTTTCCTGTTTCCTATCTCAGGACGGAGAGACTCCTCTGATCAAAGCCACCAAAATGAGGAACATCGAGATCGTGGAGCTGCTGCTGGATAAAGGAGCCAAAGTGTCGGCTGTCGACAAGGTGGGAACAATAAAGACTCATTCAATCAACAGTTAGCATCTATTAATGTCACATAAAGCTGACGTTTGCCCTTCAAAATAAAAGTATTTTTTATGTTCATTATTTTTCTTTTTAAGTTTTTCTGGAAATTCAGTTTCACTTGACAGGGATAAACAGTTTTACCTCTGAACTTCCTGTTTTCCCAGAGAGGAGACACGCCCCTCCACATCGCCATCCGTGGGCGGAGTCGCCGCCTGGCCGAGCTCCTCCTCAGGAACCCCAAAGACGGCCGCCTGCTGTACCGACCCAACAAGGGCGGAGAGACGCCGTACAACATTGACTGCAGCCACCAGAAGAGCATCCTCACACAGATCTTTGGAGCTCGTACGTCCACTCAAACAAAACACCAACAAAAGAAAATCAGACAGAAGCGGAGTTTTGTTTGACATAACGCTCACCTGTGACGTGTGTCTCCCCCCTGCAGGTCACCTGTCCCCCACAGAGACAGACGGAGACATGTTGGGTTATGACCTGTACAGCTCTGCGCTGGCTGACATCCTGAGTGAACCCACCA
The DNA here is from genome assembly GCA_916701655.1 of Sebastiscus albofasciatus. Taxonomy (NCBI): domain Eukaryota; kingdom Metazoa; phylum Chordata; class Actinopteri; order Perciformes; family Sebastidae; genus Sebastiscus; species Sebastiscus albofasciatus. Next base: position 8,561 of record CAKAOI010047747.1, read on the forward strand.
TGCAGCCGCCCATCTGTGTGGGTCTGTACGCCCAGTGGGGCAGCGGCAAGTCCTTCCTGCTCAAGAAGCTGGAGGGTGAGTCCACACACACACACACACACACACACACACACACACACACACACACACGATATAAATACACATTAACGTCCCTCCTCGTCCTCCTCAGATGAGATGAAGACGTTTGCCGGTCAGCAGATCGAGCCGTTGTTTCAGTTCTCCTGGCTCGTCGTGTTTCTGTCTCTGCTGCTCTGCAGCTCCGTCGCCGTCGTCCTCGGCTTCACCGTCGACCCCAAACTCGCCATGGCCGTCTCCCTCAGCCTGCTGGCTCTGCTCTACCTCTTCTTCGGTAAGATACAAATACTACTACTACTACTTTCTACTTCTGCTCCACTACATCTCAGAGGGAAATATTACACTTTTTACACCACTACATTTATGTGACAGCTTTAGTTATTTTGCAGATAATGGTGGTGTTTAAATAAAGTTTTTCTGCCCTCTCAGTGGTGGTGTTTAAATAAAGTTTTTCTGCCCTCTCAGTGGTGGTGTACTTCGGCGGGCGTCGGGAGGGGGAGAGCTGGAACTGGGCGTGGCTGCTCAGCACCCGTCTGGCACGTCACATCGGGTATCTGGAGCTGCTGCTGAGGCTGATGTTCGTGAACCCGCCGGAGCTGCCGGAGCAGAGCACCAGAGCGCTGCCCGTCAGGTAAAGCTGTCAGGTGTTGAAGACCTCATCAGTGGATGTGATGTCACGCTGATGTCATCACGTCTTTCTCCGCAGGTTCCTGTTCACAGACTACAACCGTCTGTCGAGCGTCGGTGGAGAAACGTCGATGGCCGAGATGATCGCCACGCTGTCCGACGCCTGCGAGAGAGAGTTCGGCTTCCTCGCTACACGCCTGTTCAGAGTGTTCAAGACCGAGGAGACGCAAGGTGACATTCGCGCACTCGCAGACACACGCATGCACAAACACACACACACACACACACACACACACACACACACACACAGCAACTCAGCTCTACTTCTTCTTCTCTGGTTGTTGTCTCAGGTAAGAAGAAGTGGAAGAGGACGTGCTGCGTCCCGTCCTTCATCATCTTCGTCCTGGTGCTGGCCTGCCTGCTGACCGGCATGGCGCTGCTGGCCGTGTTTAAGGTGGACGGGGACAACCGGACGGTGAACGCCGTGCTGATCGCCATCGGCAGCGTGGTGGGTCTGGCTCTGCTGCTGAACTGCAGGACCTGGTGGCAGGTGACCGACTCGGTGCTGAACTCTCAGAGGAAGAGGCTCCACAGCGCCGCCAACAGGATGCACAAGCTGAAGAGCGAGGGCTTCATGAAGGTGAGGCTTTAGAGGGCCAGTCTGCTGGTGGGGAACGGGAACGCTGCTGGTGTTTAGTTAACGTGAATCGTGGTGCCCTCGTCCTGCAGGTGCTGAAGACCGAGGTGGAGCTGATGGCGAGGATGGCGAAAACCATCGACGGCTTCACGCAGCATCAGACGAGGCTGGCGGTCGTCATCGACGGACTGGACTCCTGCGAACAGGACAAGGTTCTGCAGATGCTCGACACGGTGAGACGATACACAACACTTTCCTCTTCCCCACGATACGATATTATCACGATACTTAAGTCACGATACTCAAGTTACGATGCGATATTATCACGATACTTAAGTCACGATACAAGTCGTGTTTAGCGTTCTTCCCGACAAGCTAGCATGACAACCTAACCGCTAATGCTTCCATTCATCTGACTGACAGTAACATATAACAGATGAGAAGGTGAGAGGACGACGAGTCCGTCTCACGTGATCTGTGTTGGTCCTTCAGGTGCGGGTGTTGTTCTCCAAAGGCCCCTTCATCTCCATCTTTGCCAGCGACCCTCACATCATCATCAAGGCCATCAACCAGAACCTGAACAGCGTCCTCAGAGACTCCAACATCAACGGACACGACTACATGAGGAACATCGTCCACCTGCCCGTCTTCCTCAACAGCAGAGGGCTGTCCAGCGCCAGGAAGATGTGTGCCGCCGCGCCGGCCAACGGGGACGCTGCCAACACAGACGGTAACCATGGTGATACATATACAGTATACTGTGGCTGTCAAAGCTAACGCGATAATAACACGTTAACCCAGATTAGTTTTAATGCCACTAATTTCTTTAACGCATTAATACAACTTCTTTTAGGTTGTAGCGGCTCAGCTTTAACTTTGGTCCGACTCTAAAATAAGTCGTGTGGCTCAAAATTTGGACCAGAAACGGGCTAAAATCATACAGTGTATGCCCAGCTTTAGACGCCGACCGTGAACCCCAAAGTCACAGAAGTAATAATACAACATATCTGTCTGTCTGCAGGTTGGCACGAGGAGTTGGACAGGAAACTGTCTCAGCACAGTTTGGGAGAATTAACCAAGTTTGGCAGCAAGACGACGCTCAACCGCAGGGTGAGTGTTTGTTTCCCCTCTTTTATCGAATTAAAACCAGCCGCAAACGTTTCCTCACATTCATCCAGAGAAAAAGCAGAGAGCAGCAGCTTGTTGTAGTCAGTCGATGGGTTACCTGGTGACTGACTGATGTGATCATGTGACCTGTGTGTTCAGGACACGTACCGGCGGCGGCAGGTGCAGCGCTCGGTGACTCGTCAGATGTCCTTCGACCTGACGAAGCTGATGGTGACGGAGGATTGGTTCAGTGACATCAGCCCGCAGACGATGAGGAGGCTGCTCAACATCGTCTCCGTCACAGGTGGCTGAGGAATCGGTGGATCAATACCAGACATTATTAAACCGATCAGTTCCACACAGAGAGAGGATTACAGAGCACTGACACCAGATCAGTACTGCAGTACCAGTTAAACCAAACAGAACCAGGATTAATAATTAAGACTAATAAAGCTTAATAAAGACTTATGAAGTCTGGTTTAAGAACAGACCTGAGACATCCAGCACGAAAGCTGCAAAAATCATAAATAAATAACTTGATAAATACATTAATATGCCATTTAAATGAACCAAACATAATATTAAAATTGTTTCAGCTCTATTCTCTTGAACATGTCTGACGTGAAAACATCTTAATCCAAAGAACATGAAGAAAAGAATACAGAAATAAATGTTTTTGTATATTAATATATATATATATATATATATATATATATATATATATATAAATAAAAGGATTTCTGTTTCTCTTATTTAAGTGACGTAAAATAATCCAAGAAAAATGAGCCAACAGGTTTCATCTCTGCGTGCAGGTCGTCTGCTGCGAGCCAATCAGATCAGCTTTAACTGGGACCGCCTGGCGTCGTGGATCAACATGACGGAGCAGTGGCCCTACAGGACGTCCTGGCTCATCCTGTACCTGGAGGAGACTGACGGAGTCCCCGACCAGGCCACGCTCAAGACCATCTACGAGAGGTCAGAGGTCACACTCATTATCAATGGGGGCCTACAAATCTTTCCCTCCAGCAGCAGTCAGACGTCACCGCTTCTTCTTCTTCAATTTCTTCTTCTTCTTCAATTTCTTCTTCTTCTTCTTCAATTTCTTCTTCTTCTTCTTCTTCTTCTTCTTCCCCTCTCAGAGTGTCGAAGAACATCCCGACCACCAAAGACGTGGAGCCTCTGCTGGAGATCGACGGAGACGTTCGGAGCTTCGAGGTCTTTCTGTCGTCACGGACGCCCGTCCTGACGGCCAGAGACATCCGGACCTTCCTGCCCTGCACCGTCAACCTGGACCCCAAACTGAGGGAGATCATAGCAGGTACTGCTACTACTACTGATACTAGTACTACTACTGATACTGCTACTACTACTGATACTAGTACTGTAACTAATACTGCTGATAATACTGCTCCAAAGTCTCTCTCTCTCTCTGATCCAGATGCTCTCTCTCTCTCTCTCTCTCTCTCTGATCCAGAAGATGTTTTCCCAGATGTTCTCTTTCTGATCCAGATGTTTTCTCCCTCTCTGATCCAGATATTTTCTCTCTCTGATCCAGATGTTCTCTCTCTGATCCAGATGTTTTCTCTCTCTCTGGTCCAGATGTTCGTGCTGCCCGGGAGCAGATGAATATGGGCGGGGTCCCGTACCCGCCCCTCCCCCTGCAGGAGGCCCAGCCCCGCCCCACCTCAGTGTACAGCCAGGTCTCGTCGGCTTGTTCGCCGTCCGCCTCCTTCGGCGGACCCTTCAACCCGCCAGCGGGGGGCGTCATCTCACCGCAGCCTCACAGCAGCTACTACAGCGGCCTGGCCGGACCGCAGCACCCCTTCTACAACAGGGTGAGTGCAGGCTCCGCCCACACCTGATGATGTCACAGGTGACAGGGGGAAGGGGGGAGGGGGTAAATCTTTCAGGTTTCGTTAAAGTCCTAAATACGGTCCCTGACTCACCATCGACTCACCTGATGGGTAACGCTGTGATGTCACAGTTTCCCGCTCACCTGGTTCAGCTTCACCTCCTGTCATTTGTGTTTTTATGCTTTGGATTTAATTTGATTTACAATCTGAAGACTTCACACTGAATCCCTGCTGTCAGAATTACAATAATACACCAATATGTGATCAGTAATGTGATCAGTAATGTGATCAATAATGTGATCAGTAATGTGATCAGTAATGTGATCAGTAATGTACGGCTGGCTGATTAATCACATCTTATATTCCCTCATTCCCTCCCTTTTGGCTTCCAACAATTATGAAAACAAGATTAAAGCTGAAAGCATCGATGATCGGACCCTCGCACACGTCGGGGGTGCTGACGGGACGCCGGTTGAAGCAAATGTGCACTTCGTGACCATCGGACACGGCACGCACGACGTGAGTGGCACAGGAAACGATGTTTTGCAAATTTTGCACCACTTCCTGTGTCCACTGTGTGGCGCTAGAGAACACACGCTAAACAAAATCTGAAGTAAACCAGGTTAAATCTGTAGGAGGAGTTCGTTAAAGTACGGAGCCTGGAAATGGCCAAAAATACACAAAACATTCACACAAAATTCAAAATAGCCGACTTCCTGTTGGGTTTAGAGCATGGCCCCAGGAGACTTTTTTTAAAGTCTGTATGTGATGCATGTTCTTACCAAATTTCGTACATTTAAGTGAAACGTACCGCGAGGGCTGCTTCGTTGAAATTCCATAGGGGGCGCTATCGAGCTGTCAGCAGGGATTCACGGTTTGATTTGACTTTTTTTTAATTTTCCTCCTCCTTGTTGTTTGAAGTCGAATCATCTCCATGATCATTATTTGATTTTCTGCCCCCCCTTCCTCCCCACCTCCTCAGCCATATTTCCCCCATCACGTTTACCAGCTGCCACGCCCACTCATGGCCTCCACCTACCCATCATACCTCCACCCACGTCCACCACCCAAACACTACTTCAGTCGGGACGTCACAGCTGCACCTGTGAGTACAACAAACACCTGAAAGCCTCAACTGCTGACCGAGGGACTCGACGGCTGTATGATTTGTTGTTTGTTATCTTGGGGATAAAAGACGGAGAGTACGGAAGACCAAATCTGATTCACTTTAAAATACAAAAAAATTATTAAAAATAATTAATTAATTAATTAATTAATTTTAAAAAATTAATAAAAATTAATAAAATAAATAAATAAAATTCACAAGCAAAACTAAAAAAAGTCAATAAAACTATATGCAGTAAATTAATTCCACTTGATTTATTCTATCTTTTATTGTCAACATTTATTTCACGATTCTTAGTTTCAGCTGATTATACCCTAATGAAAACATAGTTATGAATATTATATTAGATGCCATGAAATGCTACACTCATCCTTTAAAGAATGCTTAAAAGGAAAATTTCAAAATAGTTGCAGATAAATTTGTCTTTCCACCAAATCGTCCGGGTTCGGCACTCATTTTGACTCTCAATGTCAAAATTATGAGCTACAAAAACAAACGCCTGACTCAGTATCTCATCATTTCAAGTGTATTTTTTATTTATTTATCGTCATAAATGAACTTCCATACATTTGATCCTAACAGCACTTTAAAACATTCAGTTACTCCAAGACATTTTGAAACCTTCCCAGCATCCCCTGCTTTTTAGTTTCTGGTTTTCTTTCTTCTTCTGCTGTTGTTGACGACGCCGGACTCCACCTCGCGTCTCTTCTTCTGTGGTTTGTGGGGCTGTGTGACTTTTGGAGACTTTGATGTACAAAAGTTGATTTTTTTTTCTGTTTCTGCTTCTTCTGATGCTCTGAAACTGAAATCATTCAGAGAAAAACTATTGTCAGAAATCATTTCCACTCTTCTGTCAGTCATCTGTGTTTACCAGATGTTTCATTCCTCACCTGTCTGTCTGTCTGTCTGTCTGTCTGTCTGTCTGCAGTATAAGGTTTCATCTTTGAAAAGGAAGCAGGTATTGAACTCTCCCTAACTCCTTCCTTCTTTCCCTCCCCCTCTGTCTGTTCAGACTAATTCCCTCTGCCTACTACAACTCCCAGCATGCACCTTGCCTGGACTAGCCTGTAGCCCCGGTAGAGTAGTTGTTTGATGTGCTCAGAGTTGAAGACCTGTCGGTTCCTTTGTTTGGCACATTCTCCCCTCCTCACTGTAGAACGTGGTTTTAATGCCCCCATGATGCCTTGCGTGAATTATGGGCGCAACTTCCGGCGCGTCTTCTCACTGAACCGGAACCGGCTGATGATAAGTTTAGATGAACGTAGAATAGAAACATCACTAACGTCTTTATAGAATCAGTCCTGGGTGTTGTAGTTTACGTCCAACCAGCTGGAAACTACATTTTAAAAGAATAGTTTTAATGTCCTGCTGTGTTTTCCTGCGAATCAAACCTGCGTGTGTTGGCGTTCAGGGTTCGGCCTCCGTGGTGTCGGGCGCTCCCGCCGTCCTCCTCAGCTCCATGGCGACGGAGGCCGTCTGTGAGCGCGTGCGAATGATCGAAGGCATCGACCAGAGCATGATGGGACACTACAGCGCCACCATCAGGAAGGTCAGCGACCTCGCACCTGTGTTGTTATCATGTCTGTGTGTGAGGAAGAGAAAGGGTTAAATGATGTGTTTTCTTGTTTCCAGGCGAACGTTAACGGCAGAGTTCTGTCTCAGTGTAACATCGACGAGCTGAAGAAGGAGATGAGCATGAACTTTGGAGACTGGCAGCTGTTCAGAGCCACGGTGAGCCCACAACATCAGTGAACCAGCTAATACGCTACATGTTAGCACGTTAACCAGCTAATACGCTACGTGTTAGCATGTTAACTAGCTAATACGCTACACGTTAGCACGTTAACCAGCTAATACGCTACACGTTAGCACGTTAACCAGCTCATACGCTACATGTTAGCACGTTAACTAGCTAATACGCTACGTGTTAGCACGTTAACCAGCTAATACGCTACGTGTTAGCACGTTAACCAGCTAATACGCTACATGTTAGCACGTTAACCAGCTAATACGCTACATGTTAGCTCATACATGTTAATAACGTTAAATAAACGTGTACCTGTCTCCTCCCGTCTCCTGCAGATTCTGGACATGCGTCACATAGAGAGTCAGGTGCTGCACGAGGAAGCTGCCAGTGAGCAAGGCAGCGTCGTGGGCAGTCACATCGAGGTGGGACGGCGAGCGACGGCCCCGCCCCACGCCGGCGCCGCCAACGCGGACGCTTCTCCGATGTACAGCTTCAACCTGAGCTTCGAGGAGCTGAGCACTGTGGGACTGGACGAAACTCAGAGACACGGGAACATGCAGTGGATGGTGAATTATTAAATTATTATTCTTTTTCCAAGTCTTCAGCTGTTGAGCTCCGACTGCTGGAAGTTCCTTCATAACCAAACTCTTCTTCTGTGGTGTCTGTCCTCAGGGCGGCGCTCACCGCACCGCCAGCATGACCAGCCTGAACTCCCAGGAGTCCTCCAACGACATCGCCAAGCTGACGGACAGGCAGCAGGACGAGTACCGCAACGCCTACCAGGAGTACATCGCCCAGATGGCTCAGGTGGAGATGGGCGGCGGCGGCGCAGAGAGGCCCGTCCAACCGCAGCCGGGACATTTCATGACATCATCATCAGAGGACAAGAGCAAAGACGGCGGCGACCAGGACGGACGCAAATCCATCAACAAGAGGAGCGGCGGCAAACCGGCGGCAGACAACACCGACTTCGCCTCCAACGG
>CAKAOI010047747.1:16735-29580 GCA_916701655.1 Sebastiscus albofasciatus
TGTGTTGTTATCATGTCTGTGTGTGAGGAAGAGAAAGGGTTAAATGATGTGTTTTCTTGTTTCCAGGCGAACGTTAACGGCAGAGTTCTGTCTCAGTGCAACATCGACGAGCTGAAGAAGGAGATGAGCATGAACTTTGGAGACTGGCAGCTGTTCAGAGCCACGGTGAGCCCACAACATCAGTGAACCAGCTAATACGCTACATGTTAGCACGTTAACCAGCTAATACGCTACGTGTTAGCTCACACATGTTAATAACGTTAAATAAACGTGTACCTGTCTCCTCCCGTCTCCTGCAGATTCTGGACATGCGTCACATAGAGAGTCAGGTGCTGCACGAGGAAGCTGCCAGTGAGCAAGGCAGCGTCGTGGGCAGTCACATCGAGGTGGGACGGCGAGCGACGGCCCCGCCCCACGCCGGCGCCGCCAACGCGGACGCTTCTCCGATGTACAGCTTCAACCTGAGCTTCGAGGAGCTGAGCACTGTGGGACTGGACGAAACTCAGAGACACGGGAACATGCAGTGGATGGTGAATTATTAAATTATTATTCTTTTTCCAAGTCTTCAGCTGTTGAGCTCCGACTGCTGGAAGTTCCTTCATAACCAAACTCTTCTTCTGTGGTGTCTGTCCTCAGGGCGGCGCTCACCGCACCGCCAGCATGACCAGCCTGAACTCCCAGGAGTCCTCCAACGACATCGCCAAGCTGACGGACAGGCAGCAGGACGAGTACCGCAACGCCTACCAGGAGTACATCGCCCAGATGGCTCAGGTGGAGATGGGCGGCGGCGGCGCAGAGAGGCCCGTCCAACCGCAGCCGGGACATTTCATGACATCATCATCAGAGGACAAGAGCAAAGACGGCGGCGACCAGGACGGACGCAAATCCATCAACAAGAGGAGCGGCGGCAAACCGGCGGCAGACAACACCGACTTCGCCTCCAACGGTGACGGCCTGGACCCCATCACAGAGGAGGACGAGAAGGGGGACCACGGGTCCTCTAAGTCCCTGCTGACCCGCAAGACCTCGGCTGAGAGGGGGGGGCTGTTCCAGGGCGCCACCGACCTGAAGCTGAAGGCCGGCGGCGGGCTGCGCTACCAGAAGCTGACCAGTGATGACGAGGAGTCCGAGGAGTCCGACAACGCTCCTCTGCTGAAAGACGGCAAGAAGGTGGTCGACCCCAAACTTCCCGGCGGCTCGCTGGCGCTGAAGGGGAAGGACTACCTGTCGGACGCCATGTTGGACAAGAAGGACTCGTCGGACTCCGGCGTGCGGTCCAACGAGAGCTCGCCCAACCACTCGCTGCAGGACGAGGAGGCGGACCTGTCGCAGCTGGAGAGGGCCAACCTGATCGAGCTGGACGAGGAGAGCCTGGCCAGGAAGCGAGGCCTTCCCAGCAGCCTCAGCGGCCTCCAGGACCCCGCCATCGCCCGCATGTCCATCTGCTCCGAGGACCAGTGCAGCCTGCTCGCCAGCAGCCCCGAGGAGAGCTGGCCCTCGTCCAAGTCCTTCAACCTCAACCGCACGCCGAGCAACGTCACGCTCAACAACAACACCAACGCCCAGCAGGTCAATCGCCAACGCCCGCCTGCCGAGGGCTCCACCTCCTCCTCCTCCAACCCCACCTCCTCCTCCAGTGATGTCATCATCTCCCCGAGCTCCGGCACCTCCAGCACCTCCAGCACCACCACCGCCACCAGGCCGGGGCCGAACAACGAGAACGTCCGAGTGGTTCACCTGAAGCGGGGCCTGAAACCCGGAGACCCGCCGGAGATCTGCACCGTGTCCTCTGACACCGTCACCTTCGGCGAGGAGCGGGAGAGCATCCTGTGACCTCATCCCGTAACCTCATCCCGTGACCTCATCCCGTGACCTCATCGTGACCCGTGAAGATTAAAAGAGCACTGAGGGTCCACCAGGAGCCGCCTCTCAACCCTCTGAACCAATCAGGAGCTTGGAGGTCGACTCGTCAACCGTCAAGCTTCTGATGAGTCGTGAAAAAATTTGACATTTAAACGTCAGCAGAAGAAGAAGAAGAGCGGCTGCTGGCGGACTCGTAGTTTTAGTCTGTTGTTGTATCGGTCGGTAGTTCAGTGGTTGTGTTTGTTGCATGCTCTCAGATATGGAGGACAGAAACTGCCAAAATAAATAAATAAAAAAACTAGATTAATAAATTAAATTTACCAAACAAAATATTATCAGCTCTATTCTCTTTACTGAAGAAGAACATCTTAATCCAAAGAATAAAAAGAAAATAATACAGAAATAAATAAGGGAATAAATGCAAAGGGAAAATAATGTATATCAAAATAACTAAATACATTTGAAAAAGGAATGAATATATTTAAAAAGCAATTTTAAATTAATAAAAAATAAAGGCAAAAATAAATAACTAAATTTAAAAATTAATATAAATGAAAGGGAAATTTAGATAGGAACTGGGAATTAACACAAAAGTAAATAAATAAAGAAGCACATTCAAAAAGAAATATCAATTTATGCCACATTTAATCAAATAATTCCTAAATTTATTTATCGAGTCATTTGTTTATGTTATTTTGGCAGCTTCAGTCCTCCGTACTCGGCTGTCGTCAGTAGAAGAACTTGAAGTTCTGTAGAAACTTTATTGAACTAGAAGCTGCTGCATGTTGTTGTTGTTGTTGTTGTTGTTGTTGTTGTTGTGAATCGTCACGTTTGTATTTTAACTCTGATGAGACGTTTCCATAAAACACTAAATAAAAATATTTATAATTTATTAACCTAAACAACAGTAGATGAAACGATGAAGGGAATAAATTAAAAATAAAAATAATAAAAATTGAACATTAATGAATAAACCTGTGAAAAAACTTTTATAAATGTGGAGAAAAGTTGATAATAATAATAATTAGAACAATAATAAATATACATTAAAATGTACTAAATTGAAAAAAGTTAAATAAAAATTCTTATTCTTAAAATGACTTCTGAATTTAACTCGACAGACTGAACTGGAGTTTTAATCAGTTGTCATTTTTTAACACATTAAATATATTAAAATGTTTCAGCTACTATAATCTATATTATATTCTGATTGGCACTAATGTGAATAATTAATGTTTTATTGACTTTGAAAAACACTAGGAGTAAAATAAACAAATACATTTTATTTTGAAATGGAAACTAATGAATGAATAAAATAAGAGTTTCAGTTTGACGTTCTGCTGTCAGTAATAATCAGTATTAACTCAGTTTACAGCAAGTTTTGTTTTATTTAAACTGTGAGCATGAAGAACAAATCAGTGATCGTGTTTTAATCAGAGCTGATACTGCAGGAGGCTTTTATTCTGAAGTTCACATCGAAAGAAATACAAATAATCTGCAATATTTTCATAATCAATTGATCGTTTGAGCAAAAATGTCCAAAATTAGCTGGTTCCAGGTTCTCAAATGTGAGAATCCGCTGCTTTTCCTGATCTGACATCGTAGGAAACAGAATATTTCAACATGTGAAGACGTCACCTCGTGCTTTTATTGTGACGGACATTTTTCAGTTTAATGATCAAACAATTAGTTGATTAATCGAGAAATTAAACAGAGGATTAAATTGATAAATAAAATAATTGTTAGTTGACTCAAATACAGAATAAATAAAAAAAATAATTAAATCTTAAATTTGTCAATAAAGTTCAACATGTGAGAAATGATCAGAGAGCTTCCTGTGGTTTCCAGAATAAAAGCATCTGATAACTGGATCAATATTAGAGTTAAAAAACAAGAAGAAGAATATTAATTTCTAAAATAAAAATAGAATATAAAGAGTTAAGAACCTCAGTATCTGTTTCAGTGAAGCTGCATGTCGATGTTTTCAGTGTCTCAGTGCTCTTCATCATCATCATCATCATCATCATCATCATCACTATTTAATCTGTTGTGAACTAAACAAATAAAATCTGAATGTTGAACGTTGATTCTTTCAGACTCTTTTAATCTTTTACAAGTATTCACATCTTTTACTGAAGTAGCAAAAATACAGTACAGAAGAGTTATCAGCAAAAAAGTATTTAAAGTTTGAAGTGAAGGTACTAATCTGAGGTACTTTACTTTTCTTTTTCTGCCACTTTATACCTCTATTACACATCTTATATTGTACTTTTTACTTTTCAGAATAAGTTTTTACATGTAAACGTGATGGATTTATAAAATATGAATAATTGTACATAAAGTTGTTAACGTTTAGCGCCACTTTCACAATATTAATATTCTTATACCCCGCAATAAAATTCACGTTATATAAATACACTCTGAATGGGGCCTTTTTACACGAGTACTTATACTTTAAGTACATTTTGCTGCTAGTACTTTTGTACTTTTACTTAAGTAAAATGTATGACTGCATTGAGTATTTTTACACTGTGGTATTTATTTATTTAATTTATATTTTAATACTTCCTCCACCGCTGCTGGTTTTAATTATTTACTGTTTAAAATCTATGAATATAAAGATGAGGAGATGAAATACATTAATTTTATATATAAAACCATATCTACTTGTGTAGAGTACGGCAAGTATTAGGGGGGAAAACTACATTAGAAAACTAAACTAAATGTCAACAATAAAAGATTAAAGAAAAAAACATTAAAATAAATTCAGAATTTTACAAGAAAAGAAATGTAATATTTAAAAAATAAAGTAATAATTTGATGTAAATTGTTTATTAAAATGTTTATTTCAACCCTCAAAGTAAAGAAGAAGATAAAAGAGAAAAAAGTTGAACAATTTTATGAGAAAATAGACAAAATATTTAAAGAATACCGTCGTAATGATTCAAATAAATAATAAGAATTTATATTTTTAGGATCGAAAAAGTGAGAAATATGTTGACACTTGTATTTAAATACTAATAAATGGATTTATGTGAATACCACAGTGCAGTATTTAAGAGACGTGTTTCATCAACAGATCTAAAGTAAAATGAATTTCAGAGTTTCACCAGCAGGAGGCGCCGTTTGTTCACAATCTGAGACTCAACTGGAGGAGTTTGAGTTTTATCTTAGTCGGTTCTGGTTTCAGTCAGAAGTTCAATGGTTGTGTCTGCTGCGTGCTCTCAGCTATGGAGGACAGAAGCTGCCAAATTAAAAAAAGAAAATTAAAAAAATAACTTGATAAATTAATTAATATGCCATTAAATGTAACATAATATTAAAATTGTTTGAGTTCTATTCTTTTTAAGAACATGTCAGACGAGAAAACATCTTAATCCAAAAATATAAAGAAAACAATACAGAAATAAATAAAGGGAAAATAATATATATTTATAAATTAATACATTTAAAAAAAATGAATTAAGAAATTTAAAAATGAACTTTAAATTAACAAAAAAATGCAAAAACATATATATATGTGTACATTAAAAAAATGTATATAAATAAATAAATAAATAAAAGGGAACTTTAAATAGGAATGGGGAATTAATACTAAGATAAATAAATAAAGAAGCAAACAACAATAAAATGTCAGAATATATTTTTTAAATTGCCGAGTAGAAACTGAACAGTTGAAACTTTAAACTAGAACAGAAAACACAGCCTTCCTCCCGTCACAATAAAAGTCCTCAAAGCTAAACGAAGTGCTTTGTTTTCAAAATAAGAGTCCTGTAACCGCCAAGTCAACTTCCTGTCAAGAGTCTGCAGGTTTTAATGAACCAGAATAACAGCGGCGGTCACATGTGATTCACATCTGCAGGAAAACTACTCGAAAATAACTGTATAAAACTGCACTTCCCAAAGGATTTTCAAAATAAGACAAAAACAGAAGCATCAATGCTCAGGTAACAGAAAAAAAAAAGTCTATTACAGTTTTATTTTTTCACAGAGTAATTTTGCCACAAGGAGGAAGCTAACACAGCCTTTCTCCTGTCACAATAAAGGTCCTCAAAGCTAAAGGAAGTGCTTCGTTTTCAGAATAAGAGTCCTGTAACCTGTGAGTCAACTTCCTGTCAAGACTCTGCAGGTTTTAATGAACCGAATAACAGCGGAGGTCACATGTGATTCATATCTGCAGGAAAACTACTCAAAAATAACTGTATAAAACTGCACTTCAAGCAGGATTTTCAAAATAAGACAAAAACAGAAGCATCAATGCTCAGGTAACAGAAAGAAACTATATTACAGAGTAATTTTGCCACAAGGAGGAAGCTTCGACCACTTGGTCTTGTCAAAGTAAAAGTCATGAGTCTTTTGTTCGCCAAACTTCTACCAAAAAAAGTAACCCCCCCCCTCCAAAATAAACCTGACAATAGATAAAATCACACTAAATCCATGCATATAGTTATGTAGCATACAGCATAAGGCTACATTTCTTCAGACTTTTACTTTGAAGAGACAAAGCTGTGAATGTTTCCTCTTCCTGTGGGGACAGGTGTTTAAAATGTGAGCTAAAAAATATAATGTTGGAAAATGATAAACTACCAAAATAAAGTTTCCAGTTGAGTGTTGATGTGTCTGATTTCTGTCTTATTCTGATAATCAAGCAGGAAGTGCAGTTGAACAGACAGGAAGTTAAAGCAGCTGTGAAGACTCGGGTCTGAAGTCTTGACGTGTGAGTTCAAACTGATTTCAAACCAGACTTGGTATCAAAAATGTGGGTTTCAGGAGCCGGTTGAAACGCAGCCGATGAGTCTTCAGTGAATTTAAAACACAACGTGAGACGCCGGCGTGTGGCGATCCTCCGTCATCAGATCAGACCGGACATGAAGAAGAATCCAACGTCTCTTCAGGACGAAATAAAGACGTCCAGATTAGACAGAAATGTCAAAGGAATCTCAGTTTGACTTCATTAACGCTCGTCGTCGCTGGTTAAACGTGTCACGAGTCAGACCGTGAAATCAAGCGAAGAAGTCGACGACCTGCCGTCTCCAGGAAACTCTGCCGAGTCCTCCAAGCTGCCAAAATAAAAGTTTCCTGCAGATGAACTCTGGTGGCGTCCGATCAGCCTCTTGTTTCTAACACCTGCGAGAGAAAAGCTGATGAGAATGAATGAGTTTCCATCTGAAAACAGCAGCACCGTGGCTTCAGACAGGCTTTTAATGTGGCGGGACAACTTCCTCCCAAGTCCCAAAAATCTGATTCAGGTGCTTTTAAAAATTCATAGACCCTTTGAGACCACATTGAGGAACCCTGTGTGGAGGAAGCAATCTGCCAAAATAAATAGATAAATAAATAAATAACTCGATAAATAAATAAATGTCATCAAATGTAACAAAAATAATATTAAAAATAATTGAAAATGAATTGATAAATTGTGACATAAATTGATATTTCTGTTTAATTTCCCCCTTTATTTATTTATGTATTTATTTTTAGTATAATTATTTTAATTTCATTTATTTATTTTTGCATTTACTTTTTATTTATTTATTCATTCATTTATTTATGCATGATTTTTTATTCTTTTTTATTTTAATTTGTTTATTTATTTTTGCATTTAGTATTTATTTGTGTATTCATTTATTTATTCATATTTATTTATGCATGATTTCTTTCTTTGCATTTCAGCCCTTATTTATTTCCCCAAACTTATTAAATTAAATATAAAAATAAATAATTCATCTTCAATCCATCAGAAATTGAACATTTAAGAAAATAATAACCATGAAGAAGAAGAAGAAGTCATAAAACTAGAATAATGCACATAAACACAGATCTGATCGGCTGATCGATACCTGATCGATACTGGGTCTCCTACCTGGCAGCTGTGCAGGTCGGTACCTGCAGCTCGGTCTGCAGCTGCAGGATGTAGTCGATGACGCGCTGCAGGATCTCCAGCCGGCTGCTGGACCGGCTGGTTCCGGGCTGCAGACCCGGAACCAGCCGGTCCAGTAGCCGGAACCAGAGCTCCAGGTCCGGCAGCAGCAGCACTGGGACCACCGGGCTCTTCCTCCTCCTCCTCCTCTTCATCCTCCTGCCTGCAGACAGCACCGGGACCCCGGCTCTCATGGCTGCTGCTGGACGCTGACAGACCAGCTGAGGATCACATGAGACCAGAACCGACGCAGAGACACAGAGACTCAGAGACATGTCCAACTGACCCGGACTGAGACACGAGGAGCTTCTTATAGAGCCGCTGTCCTCAGAGCTGCACGCTGATTGGCTCTCAGCGCTGTCAATCATCTCCTCCTGCGAGCTGATTGGTCCCTGAACATCCAGTCTGAGCAGCTCACCTGCTGCCTGATTTCACCTGGTCCAGGGGTTCTAGTTCAGGGGTCAGCAACCTTTACTATCTAAAGAGATATTTTAGGCAAAATAAATAAATAAATAAAAATCTGTTTGGAGCCTCAAAACATTTGATCATTGTGATGAAGGCAACAGTTTATAGTCTCATTAAACTGGGAAAAAAAGTTTGGAAACGTGTGTTTGGTGGATTATTTCTCTGTTGTTACGATGCTAATTGGCATTGTATTTTACATGGTTGGAAAGCCTGTTTATTTACCTTCATAATGATGTTACTCCATCGGTGCAACAATCAGCATAGCGTTCTCCGCGTCGTCTCCATACTTTGACCCTGACATCCAGCTTCCGCAGACAGAACCTGGACTCATCACTGAACATGACATTCCCCCACATGTTCAGGTTCCATTGTCTGTGTTGTCGACACCAGCGCAAACGGGCCTGACGGTGAAGGGCAGTCATTGCAGGCTTCCTGGCAGCCTTATGAGAATACACTGTTTACCATTGGCAGAGCATTTTGAACATTTTTCTTGGGCACTACCCACATAATCAGCTGTGCTGCTCATCCTACAAATACATGATCCTTACAAGTTGGACGATGAATGATGACCTTCACAATGAAGGTAAATAAACAGGCTTTCCAACGATGTAAAATACAATGACAATTAGCATTGTAACAACAGAGAAATAATCCATCAAACACAAGTTTACCAACTGTTTTTTCCCAGTTTATATATATACTGTATATACAGTCAGACAGAGTGCAGTTGGACTCTCAGTGAACATTTGCAAGACAAACAGCAGCAGCTGTTGTCGGCAGCGAGCAGACAGAGTTCAGAGTAACAGTAAAACTCCTCTGTGGCTTTGTGGATTTGAATATGTATCTGCAGGTTGTGTTTTGCAGGTTGTGTTTTGCAGGTTGTGTTTTGCATGCTGCAGCAGCTGCTGGAGGATCAGAGCGACGCTGCCACCTGCTGAGCTGATCACAGATAAGATGCAAAGTGTGAGGCTTCATCCCCGCTGTCTCTATACAGCTGCTGCGCCTGCGGACACACCGCACATTAAAACTATAGTCAAATGAGACGTTCAGCAAGTCGTCATGTTCAACAGGAAATACCAGAAACACGTCGTGGTCCCGTTAGAGACTGTGGAAGACGCTGGTCCAACATCTACTGGACCCGGACCCTTCAGCTCCAGGCTTCATATGTAACTAGTAACTAGTATCAATGGTGGATAACGTGATTCACTTCCTCCATGGCCACTCCATCTTGGTTTTGTCCGTCGCCATCTTGGTTTCTAGCTGTCGCCATCTTGGTCTTTCTCCGTCACCATCTGTGTTTTTCTCCGTCGCTATTTTGGTTTTTGGATGTCACCATCTTGGTTTTTGTCTGTCAATATCTTGGTTTTAGTACAACCGAACGCTGAATAAGACATTTTTTAGGTGACCAAAATGTTATAATTAACTTTAATTAACTGAAAACAGACTGTGAAAGGGTTAAAGTTCTAAGACAAAAACACAGACAACTCCCAGACCGGAAGACGCCGTGGTAGCGACCTGTCAATCACTAGGTAGCCCCGCCCTAAAGCATCCCCTGCTTTATGGTCTGTTTGACTCTAAATGGGACCATAATTTACTAAATGAACATCATGCTGTATTGAAGAAGACTTGAAACTAGAGATAGAGACCATAAACTCATGTTTACAATGTTTACTGAGGGAATGAATCAAGTGAGAAGTAGGCTCATTTTCTCATAGACTTCTATACAATCAGACTTCTTTATGCAACCAGAGGAGTCGCCCCCTGCTGGCTGTTAGAGAGAATGCAGGTTTAAGGCACTTCATAGAAATAAATACTAAAATCAATACGAAAAAGTACTGCAGTTTTACTCAAATATGTTGAATGCAGACTTCTGTCACACACTGTGAGTCCTTCAGACAGAGAGGATGATGGGTAATGACGTCATCTACAGGCTGAAACAACCACTGCATCCCTCATGTTGTAGTGCAGAGCAGCTTCCAGCAGGTAGAGCCACAGACCAGCTCACCTCCAGCTGTGACCACGTTGGTTCTCCAGCCTGTCTGTTGAGTATTTATAAATGATTTATTATTTAATTAGTTTGAATATTTAACGGTGTTTATTTGTCACTATATATATATATATACATATATATATATATATATGATGCAAAAGCTCGTGTCTGCAGAGTCTGTCAACATCTAAATGTTTTAAAGAGTGACAAACTGAGCTGTGAGTCTTTCTGCTGACTAACATGTAATTGACCCCCCCTCAGAGGAAGTGTGGGTAATGGTCGTGGTGTTTCCTGTTGAATTATTAAGGCCCCCCCCCACCCTAACCTCTGGCCAGAGGTGACATTTACACCAGCAGAGTCACTTCAAAGCAGCACTGACGGATCTCGTTTCACCCCCAAGGTGCTGCGTTCAAAGTCAGCCGGGACGTTCAACACACGCCTCTCCTCCAGGCTGCAGAAACCTGATCCCTGAGTAAGGCCTATGGGAAGGAGGCCGGGTCACGCGTCATCAACGCGTCATACCTTTGGGGGTACAACACATACGCAGTAAAATCTGGCCAATTGAGCCGAAACTGAGCCAATCACAACGCACGACCGCAGCTTCAGTTACACCGCGCATGTTATACCCCATACCCCAGCCTCCTGTCCATAGGCCTTGTCCCTGAGTCTGAGGAGAGAACAGCGGCCGTGACCTCTGACCTTTACAGCATAGAGCAGGTAGTAGCGGTCAGATACGTCTTCAGGTGAGCAACGACAGGTGGAAGATTACATTTTGTATTTTCATGCTTTGGGAAACGTTGTTCTTGGAACTTTCATGCCAATAAAGCGAGAAAAGAAGCTACTGCTCACTACCTGCTCAGGTACACGTACAACAGCAAGTGAACACATCACCGTTCAATTTCAGTACATAACACAGCAAGTGAATGCATCACTGCTTAACGTCAGTTTGCACAACAGCAAGTGAATGCATCACTGATTGAATGCAGCAAGTAAACACAACACTGTTTACTGCTCCAATGCAGCAAGTGAATGCATCACTGCTTAACGTCGGTACGCACAACAGCAAGTAAATGCATCATCGCTCAACGTCGGTACGCACAACAGCAAGTGAATGCATCATCGCTCAAATGCAGCAAGTGAATGCAACACCATTCACTGTCAGTACGTACAAGAGCAAGTGAATGCATCAACGCTCAAGTGCAATAAGTGAACGCATCATCGTTTGGATATCAAATAGGTACAACAGCAAGTGAAGGCCTCACCGTTGAAATGCCAGTGACCACACGGCGCCTGTAGTGAACTCGTCTACTTTGAGGCCCTCAGAGGTAAAAAATAAAAGCCTCCTGCTGTTTTGATTAGATGCTTCAGATAAAAGTGACCTCTGAAACTAAAACGTGAGCGTCTCTGAGCTCCTGACCTCGCTGTGTTTAAAAGATAAAGACTGAAAACATTCAAATGACTGCGAGAGGAAGCAGACTGATGGAGGATAACAGGCGGAGGAGGATTAAACGGCAGCACAGCTGGTCAGCTCCGTCATTAGCAGACACGATTAGCTGATGTTGAGTCCACATTTCTGGGCTCCGGCCTGCAGCTTTTTACTCCGTCTGGACTCCATCCAAAGAGGATTTCTGAGGCTGTGTTTCCTTTTTAGGAGCCGCCATGAAGCTGCCTTCAAATTAAAGCTTAATAACTGCTAACGTCAGCGTTCTGGGTCAGACTGCTGTCCGTTAAGAACTACAGGGCAGAGAGAAACCCCGCCGACCTCAAACTGCTCCCACAATCCTCTCTGCTCGGTCGTTTTATTGACCTCCTCTCGGCTCCCTGCTGTCGGCCTTTGTGATGATAATCTGACGCTCGGCGGCGTTCATTTCCATATTTTGAAAAGCCGTTTCCTGTTTTACAGCCGGGCAGTAAAATCAGCTGCAGAGAGGAGTTAAAGTTTGACAGGAGCGCTCACTCCTCTGTCTCCTGTTGTTCTTTTATTGACCTTTGTGACCTTTAACCTTTTCACCTCTTCTTCATTCTCCTGAAGAGCTCTAGAATGAAAATCAGGTTTTCATCCTTTTTGACTAAAACCACATTTCCTGACGTTATTTTTAGCTGCGTGACTCGTGCGTGACCCGGTGTTCTCATTACCCAGAAGGCTCGGTGTTCCTCTCAATTACCCGGAGCAGGATCCAGCAGATTTGTCAGACTGGAGAGGATCCAGCTGAGAGTTTAACATCATCAAACATGTGATCAGATGTTTGATCTGCTGCCAGAGATCAGCTCCGTGTTTCCTCTCGTATCTGTGATCTCGTCTCGTCTCCGCTGAATATTTAAGAAAACAACGTCCAGCTCTGCTCTGAATTCTTCCCGCTGAACCTTCCTCCTCCTCCTCCTCCTCTTCTTCCTCTTCTTCCTCTTCTTCCTCTTCCCCTCCTCATCCTCTTCCTCTTCTTCTTCCTCTTCTTCCTCCTCCTCTACTGTCCTCCTCCTCCTCTTCTTCCTCTTCCTCTCCTCCTCTTCCTCCTCTTCTTCCTCCTCCTTCTTCTCTTCCTCCTCCTCCTCTTCTCCTCCTCCTCCCCTCCCCTCTTCCTCCTCCTCCTCCTTCTCCTCCTCCTCCTT
>CAKAOI010047748.1:0-35207 GCA_916701655.1 Sebastiscus albofasciatus
GTGGGACGTTATGCTGAGAAGCAGTTGAATATAACATTAAGATTAATTTACCTGATGCGAATGTGTCAGCTAAAATGAATTGTAGTTTTTGGTGAATTCAGTGAATTAAATACCTGATAGATCAATCAGTCCTGCCCAGTAGTTGTCTAATAAAACCATAAATATTAAAAGAGGTTGATACTGTACCTCAGTATAAACTGTATAACAAAAATCTCTGCTTGTTGAGAAATCTTTTCACGGTACATTGTAAAATGTCTGCATGCTGTACACTACGTACTGCATCTGTAAACACCATCAAACCCAGAGCTTTCAGGACTGCAAGAGGAGGTTCACGTTAGTCCAAATTTCTGTGATCCAGACAAGGCTCACAAAAAAATGACATTTTATTGCATTTTCAAATCACAGCATCAAAAAAAAGAGAAAGCCATCTGTTTATAAAAATACAACACACCCGTCTATACTTTTGGAGATTTCTCCAAATGCAATAAAACAATATACATTTCCATATAATGGCCACATATACAGTATGACATTATTCCCCGTTTTATTGATATATATATATATATATTTATGTATTTTAGTCTCCTGTTTCTTTTACATAAACTTACCGATCAGAAAAGGCAACATGCAGGTGATAGCAGCACATTTAAAAGACAAAGAGAACATTAAACACAACTTGTCGAGACAAAGGGGAGACAGTGACATTTTAACTTTGAACCTCCCAAAAAAACACTAAGATGAATGTGTTAGAGGTAGTGCTCAACTTTTAACCACAGAATGAAAACGTGATGAAATTAAAAAGGTCTTATGCTGGATTTTATTGAACAGCAGGCAAACCATACTTATATTATATACCAGTAGATGTATTGTAATATTGTAATTTTGCAGCACCTTGTATTTGGTTCAAGGAGGTTTTACTGTTGTAATTCCTGCTGATGACCACCAGAGGTCATCTTTAGTATTACTCAATACCTCTTTAACCTTCAACACTGACATGGAGAAGTTCACAAAATGCCATGAATGTTTCAAGAGTAAAGAGTTGCTTCTTCCTCTGCGTTAATATGATGCCAAATGAAAAAAAAAAAAATGTAAACATGGCTTTTCTGTGCGAGAACGTGTTCCTACATCCACAAATCTAAATTACTGTCACACTATGTTCATGCACAGGCTGATTCCGCCGTACGCAGAATATAAAGTGCGTTTCTTCTCGTCATCTGAGTTTCATGTTGACGATCTGAATCCTTTCTCCTCCCTAAAACGAGTTTCAGTGGTCATTATATCGCTGCTAGCAACAGCATTTAAATGTTTTACTAGGAATTACATTTGCCAAGGTCCTTTATGCACTCAATTACTTCCATGACCTGCAAAAGCTCCAACATTAGGTTTTGCAGTTACATGTTTTATGTGTAACAACGGCTCACTTTCGCAGCCTGACCAGGTCATGACAAACATGTTCAAGGAAAACACTGTGTCAGTCTGTGGGCGCTTGCTTTCTGGCATACAATTATTACCATATCAAAAACAACAATGGTAACAATGATGTGCAAATTATAAAGATGGAGTGAGTTTGTGTGTTTTTTTTTATCTCACTTTTGGTTATTCTTGTATCATAAAACGACTTTGAGAGAACATCAGAAACAATACAAACAGACAAAACACACCAGAGACAGGCTGCTGCTGCTGTGTGGACTTTTAAAACAGTTCATTCAGGAGATGTAAAATGTCTTTTAAAAAGGCTTTTAAAGGGTGAAGGTGGGGGGGGCGGGGAGAGGGGGTACAGAGTTGGAAGATGATCCAGAGTAAGTGGAGGTGTTGGACCAGTGACACAGATTTAGTTTTGGTGTTAGAAGTCTGACAGGCCCAAGGCTGGAAGAGGCCGATGGGAGGAGAGGAGCGGACTGGGGGGGGTGGAGTTATAGAACCTTCTGGAGGATGGCGTTGGGCACTTCCAGAGTCTCGTCCCTCACCAGGACGATGTCATACGAGTCCATGTATTTGTCCAGCAGCTCATCAACCTGCAGAGTGAGACCAGAGAAAACGGTCAGGAGCGGCTTTACGGTTCATGTTGTGAATCTCCAAACAGCCACAGTTAGCTGTCGCCGTGGAGATCCAGTGGAAAACAAGCAGCGCGCAAACACTGTTTTCAGCTTTCAAACGGCAAGTAATCAGGAGCTGTACATTTTTGCATTAGTAAAAAGTGCAGCTCAAACATCACCTCCCTCCCTGGCCTCAGTTTATTGATTATTTCTAAGATTGTGAACTCAATCGACTCAATGATCGATGACATGTTTTAGGATCCACGGTTATGTGTCATGGCTTTCTGTACCTTTTCGTTTAGGTAGCCGATCTTGAGGATGTTCTCCACGTTGGGCGCGCCGTCGGCCATGGTGAGGTCCCCCAGTGAGTCACCCATTAGGATGATGTTGGAGTTTTCCTTCACCTGTTTGAAGTACTCCGTGTTCCGCAGGGCGCCGTCGTGTTTGTTGAACACGTGGATCAGCTCGCCTTTGAAACCCTTCAGGACGCCCTGTGAGATGAGGAGCAGATCCGACCAGCATGGTGAGACATTATGTTTCTTTAGTCATGAGGATGAGGAAGATCAGAAAGAGCAGAGGTGTCCTGTCTTTCCTGCGGGACTCACGTTTTCGTCGAAGTCCATGAAGTTGGACACGACCTTGACGTTGGGGTAGTAGACGTCGGCTTGGCGGATGACTTCCTCCAGGATGTCACCCAGGCCAGCAGAGAAGATGAAGACAGGGACATCGTGCTGCTGCAGGTTTTCAAAGAACTGCAAATAGCCATCCCTGAAAACAAGCAGACACAGAAAGGGACAGGTTGGTGAGAGGCGTCAGTTATTCGGTACAATTTAAATCTCCTCACTCAGTCGGGACCTTTCTAGATAAGAGCATCACCATCAGTTAATACCCATAATGCAACAGTAAACTGCAGTAACGCTGTAGTGTTTGGAGTGCCCAGGCGAGCGTTGAGGAACACTTACTTGAGGACAGCGCCAGACTCTCTCACCACCTCTGCCAGTTTGTCCTTCTCTATCCGCGACTCCACAAGTAGTGTGTGAGACTTGAAATACCTGCAAACACACACACACACACACACACACATTTTTAGGAACACTGTGTAGAAAGAAAAGTGTATTCTGCTGGTTGTGAGCAGAAATATAAACATGTCTGTGTGTGTGTGTGTGCATGCGTCTTACCACTCTACTACAAATGGGAATTTCTCCTCCATGGTGAGATTAGCGTCGATCTCGATGGGATAATATTTATTCTTCAGCTGCAGCAGCTTCTCTTTGCAATCGTCTGCTATCAGATGGCAGTTTTCAATAATATCTGCACAAAGAAGGAGAATGACACCGTTATAATTTATGTTTCAAACAGGCAAGAAAACCACATTGAAATTGGGAAATTTTAATTAAGATTCATATTAAACACTAAAACATGACACTAAAGCCCTGTTCGCACAGGACTAGCATTACCAGGGGACCTCATGGGATTTAGAAATCACCCCCCACGTTTGGGTATCTTTATTTTACTCAAATTTACTGACATTTATCCCCAGAATATGATGTCAAAGGCTCTACGTAACATCCTAAAAAAGAGTGGAGAAAAAAACAAAAAACAAAAACTAGAACTACCGCCTTGCGGTTGTATGCCTCCGCCAACCAGTCAAGTTACAGTTTACAGCCGTGTCTGTCCAAATGTCATTAATTCATCATTGCAGATTCACATGGCAGATTCGCACGGGATTAAGATTACAGACGACCTCCGCAATAGTTATAAATTACTAGAGGTCCCCAGGTAATACCAGTCCCGTTTGAAAAGGGCTTAAGAAACATCTCATGTTGTTTTCTTGTTGTACTTACGGTGACATGTCGGACAGCGTTTGCCGTTGACAGCGAACTTGCTTAACGTCATGTCGAAGTCTGTGATGATCTGCAACAGAGCCAAGAGCATTTGGTTTACCAGAACCAGAGGAAAACATGAGTCAGACACATTGGATCCTTAAATGGCAGGTTCATTATTGTTGAGTTCTTTGGGTTTTTTTTTTTATATCATTCTGTAGCTTCCCAGTGGCGTTCCTTATGTATTCAAATCCCAATAATCACATTTTGGTCAAAGTATGTATGTTTTAGTCTCAAAAATGCAATTTTCCCTTCAAGTCCTTCTAAAAACCTACATGACCTGGCAGGTTTCTGCATGATGACGCTGCTACATCCTTATAGTCACTGTATTAACGGGGAATGTGGAAAAAGCTGCAAGTTCTGTGTTTGTCTCTACAAAGTGAGTCTACCTTTCCAGGTAATGGACTTCAAAAATAAACAAGAGGAGCCTGTAAAGCACTGAACCCATTCAAAGTGTTCAGCTTATGAGAAGCTTTTTTCCAGTTGCTATAGGCTTGTGAGCTTCAGTACCACGAGGTGGCGCCGTTTCACCAAAACACTGACTTCACATTATGTTCTACCTGTAGTTTGGAGGCTCCTCCTTTGATGAGGCCACAGATGATCTGCTCCACCCTCTCGGGGTCCCTCATGTGGACCGTATTCTTCTCAAACTGAGGCATCTGGAGGGAGGGAGGGGAAAGAGAGGTTATTATAGACAGATGTTTAACCATCAGTTTAGCATTCGACTTGAAAAACAGGAAACCTGTAAAACAGCAGCATGAAAGATATTTGATCTCAGGGCCTAACTGCAGCACTTTGGCCTGCAGATAATCTGTGGTGAAAGCTCTGGTATGAAGAGGAAGAGGAGGAGGAGGAGGACAGCACTTAAGAGGAATTTGTGTGTTGAGAACTAAGGGTTGATTTGGATTTAGGTTGGTGTGTGTTGAGGGGTATGAACTGATTACATGTCAACCTAGAATTAATGACATCAATGTATTTGTTCCTTGGCCGAGACACACTCCTGGATGGGGTTTCAGAGTCATGCAACAGCACCAACACGATGTTTGGTAACTGTCGGTGTTGTATAACAAGATGAACGGCCACACAAACGGCCACAGTAATACCTTGCAGAGAGCAGGTGAACTTCAGCCCTTCTTGTTACCTCATCTCATCGACATCAGTTCAGAATTGACTCGTGGACAAGTCTGTTCTCAAAGCTTCTCATTGCTCGACAAGAGGAAATAAGTCTGGATTCAGCTATTAGTGCATTTTATAACTTTAGGCTATTTGAGTCATTTAACTCAAGTGTTGCAATTGTTTTTGTTTGTTCCAAGTAAAAGAAGAAAATAATCAACAGTGATGAAGTACGGTAAAGTTATTTGGAATTTAAAGGAACAAAAGTACATCCCACCCCCTATATAACACAAAATATATAAAGGCTTAAAAGCCCCTTCTGATGTAACAACATTGACAGTTGAAGGGTGCAGGAGGGGCAACAGACACTGTGCATACAGCAGATGTACACTGTGCTGATGAAAAGCAAACATTTGAATAACTAAAAACACATACAAACAAACACAAACAAACAGTAACCTCCCCCCCGCCAAACACAACCCCCCCCGCACAACTTCCACCTTCTTACATAATCAGCATCAGGCTTAGTAGCACCTCATGAATCACTCTGGTCCTTCAGAAACATGACACCCAGTACACAAACTAAAAATACAAACTTAGTACCATCCTACTCTCTAATGAGCATTTCACTCACTCACTCACTCACTCACAAACACACACTTATCTCAGCGTGCAAAGAGCCAAAACAACTCCCTTAACTTTATATCTGCTGAGTAGAGACGAACTGTAGACGAAGAAAAATAGTCTCAGACAACCTCCCATTTGTTTTTTAAATGACAGGTTTTTAGCCGTAGGGAGAACCTATGAGAACATGCTGTTCCTGTAAAGACCACAAAGCCTGTAGTGTACCAACGGGAGCAGTTTAGGCTGCAGAGTTTGACAGGGCGTGTCCCTCTGATGGCAGTGGATCTCAAACCTGCTCCTCATTTGAGCAAACTGAATATTCTGACAACATGAAATACTGCTTCACTATCAACAATGAAAAACATCTGTACTGTCAAGATGCTAAATGTGATACTGCCAGATGTGCTGCATCACATTCCTGTGCGTTGTCTTTTTTTTAAATATATATATATATATTTAGCACAATTTATGATCTTTTCAGTGAGAGCAGGTTACAACATTATAATCTACCCAATGTAAGGTTTAGATAAAAAGCAGCAATTTCTGAATTATAAACAGCAAATACTGAGGTCAAAGGTCAAAGCATCCTAATAACAGGAGAAGACATTCAGGAGGTTTTCGTTACCTTTGACAGCAAGAATTTGTAGCACTAAATGTTGTTTTTTTACTGTTAATATGAACCAAAAATGGCTACAGCTGGGAGTATAATCAGTTAGACCCAAATACATCCACACCCACACAGACATCCACATCCCCACACACACACTCTAACTTACCGCGGGTCTGTTGAGTCAGCTAAAACAAGAGTGAGGAAAAGACTGTATGGCTGCAGCAGGCTTTTATACCTACAACAGTCAGGGAGAGAGGGGGCGTCAACCTAAATATCAGGCAACATAACTCCTCCCCCTAAGGAGATGCTCACACACACACACACAAACACAAACACACACAATGGCAATTTCAGCTGACCCATGTCACATACTCAAACACACACACACACGCACAGATCAGTATAAATAGACGTGGAATGGGGCCAGTGGAGGAAAAGTGACAGTATCTACCGTTGTTCCAGTAATGTGACCTTTGACCCCTTGAAATAGGAACCTTTAAAATCAATTACAGAAGGTGGACCCCCTCCAGTACTACTACTGCTGAGCACACACATTTTACACACACACACACAAAACAACACACACCACGCCTCACCCCCACAAACACACACATGCAGAACATAGCTTGATGTCGCGCGGAGGGTCATGAGGGTCAAGGTTCAGTGGGAGTGTCAGGCTGTTTGGTCAGTCACACATAACGCAGCTAATGGACACACACACACACACACACACACACACACACACACACACACACAGTGTTTAATGCTCATCTTTCTGCTGCTGCTTCTTCATTCAGGTGTATAAAGAGAAACAGGCAAACTGTACCAAATCTTCATGTTACTGGTTGAGTCTGAACATGTCAACCTTTTAATTGCATGTACACACGCACACACAGATGAGCATTCAGGTTGAGCAGGTACTTGTATTGACGCCTTTGAATGGCGCCGAGGCCAAAATATGTCAACTCCAACATAACCCTTCTTGTATCAGTGAACCCATATTCATCCAAGGGTGTATTTTTTGGAATATATATGATGTCAGACCATGTGTGTAATGTCATGATTGTGTAAACACAAAAACTCCAAGCTAACAGAAGGCTTAACAGTTTATAGCAGCACAATTAACTGACTTTATAAAATTATAAATTAAAGTGACTATGCATTTTTCGTAAGAAGTAGTAAGTCTTTCTTCATTTTAAACATGAAAATGTAAATTTATTAACAATAAAATCAACACTTAATACAATGCACTCAGGGGTTTGCAGCTACAGTTTTCAGCAGCTTATGGTGGTTAATGCTCGCTAATGCTAGCAAACTTCAGCTAGATATTGCTATGTAACTTCCTGTAATTGTTACCTGTGTTCAGCAAAAGAGTAGTATTGAATAGGTATTCATTGAGGACTGTATAGGTGTTGGTTGCAGGTAGCAATGTAGCCTTGGTGTGTCGGTAAGGACGCTCTTATAGGGTTGATTCCTCCTTTTACTAAATAGTCTTTAACATAACAGCACAGTATTCCTCACACAGGCTTACATGTTTCCATTTGAATGATATGTGATCTTGAATGTGTGGTCTATAACAAGAACATAAGAAAATGCCACATTATAATTAACCAGTTATCTTCAACTTAAATGGGTTATTATTATTATTACTACATTAAATCAGGTACAGATATATAAAGGAAGAAATTATACTTACTGCTGCTTTAAGTTGCAGTACAAACATGCTTCCAAGTCATTTAAACATATACAGCAGAATGCCAACATCATCTACATCTAACGGTATGCCAGAAAAGAGCAGCTAACAGCATTAGCATGGACAAACATTAGCATGAACAGATTAGCTCAGCATCTGTAAAACAGCCCCAATCACATAAGCCAAACATCTCTATCAAAGTCCTGTTCAGTGGGAAATAGCGGCGTTTACTCACTTTTCATCAGAGACGCACACAAATCACACCACTTAGATGCAGTAAAGTCCACTTTTTATACTCTCTGTTCAGCGCGCTTCCCGCTCTGCCTCACGCGCTCTCTCTTAATTACTGCGTGCGCAACTCCATGTGCTCAATAGCGCAGCTTCTCATTCTGCCACACGAGGGCGCTGTTACAACAGTCAATAGCCTTTCCAACAAGCAGTGTTGTAGTTGTAGTAGTGATTTTATTGACAATTACTCTTACTAGAAAATGCATTTCCTGCAGAAAATGCATGTGAATGCTGAAAGCTAAAATTATTTTTGAAAAAGCACAAGTATTAAAGGGACTGTTTGTAACTTTGTAAGCTTATAAATGTAGCGGGTCGGCACACATGCGCGCTCGCGCATGCCGGGAGCCTCGTCTCCTCTGCCTGCTCGCCTTCACTCAGACAGAGCGCGCGTTCTCGCGTACTCGCTCCACCTCTAGACGTGAATGCGCGCTCACTACACACTGCAGAAGAGTTAGTTTAGCTCTGAGAATATCTAGTGAATGTTCAGTGGACGTTTGCGCAGAAATAAATGCTGCAGCTCCTCCAGAGAGAAACGTTACCGTCTCCCTCCTGCGCCCGCAGGGAGACACCGGGTGCCGGTGTCACGGTTCACGTTTCTCTCTGCGGAGGCTCGTCACTTCACAAGACACGGAAAACCTCTGTTGGTGCGCGCTGTGTCGGTGAATGCAAGCAGGCAGCGGAGGAGAGGCTCCGGTTGCCGGTGTCTCCCTGCGGGCGCAGGAGGCTGAGGCAGGAAAAGCCAACACTAGGATCAGATCTAAATCATGTTCATGGAGAGACCTTCGTCTGGTCAGCTAACATTACTGCCAAGCAGCTGAAATATAGAGTGATATTGTGGTTTTAGCTGTGTGTCGCCTCACTGTTTTGAGCGATGCTCGTTCAGGTCTATTTAGAGCGAGCAAGCGCGAGCCCGACGCTGACTTTCGTTGATTTCACGGCCACAGGTGTCGCTGTTAAGAAGCAATTCTGAAAGTTACAAATAGTCCCTTTAAGTGCAATACATTATTATTATTATTATTATGATACATTATTGTGTTCTACCAATCAGTGATTCTGAGAACAAAAAATATTTGTGCAACATTGACACTTCGTCCCAGGCTTGTTTTTGTTTTGCTGAACAAGGCTCAGTTCCCTGCTGTCCTCTGTTGTTGCTGTAAGATGGCGGAGACAGGAACATGAGACAACCTCGTCCTCCTCTCCTGTCCTCTGCCGGCCTCGAGTGCCTCGCATACCACGACTCCAAAAAACCAGGTCATCACTCTCTGATTACGCTTTACCACAATAACAGTGCAGGCTCCTGCTGAACACTGGACTCAGAGAGACAGCCCTGCAAAATCCTTTCTTTCTTATCTTTCTCTTCCACTACAGTCCTGTGCAATCCTTTTTTTCCTGTCTTAACATTACGTGCAAATGGGGCCAGTTTGTATTATACCAGTACATGCAAACCACAAGACAAAGCGTTCCAAACACCTAAAAAAATTGAACTATGAGCATATGATCACTCTGAGGCATTAACACTACTTTGCATGAAAACAAATACAGGTACAAACCTGCGTGACAGAACCGCAAACAATAAAAATAGCGCAAATATTTAGTCGTGGTTATTGCTTGAGCTGTTGAGCTGGTGTGTCTGGGCCTTAAGGTGACAACACGGACAACTCCCAGACCTGTCAATCACCAGGTAGCAACAGTACGCCCTAAAGCATACTCTGCATTATAGTTTAGACCATAAACTCATGTTTACAATGTTTACTGAGGTAATAAATCAAGTGTGAAGTAGGGTCATTTTCTCATAGACTTCTATAAAAGCAGACTTCTTTTTGCAACCAGAGGAGTCGCCCCCTGCTGGTTATTAGAAAAAATGCAAGTTTAAGGCACTTCAGCATTGGCTTCACTTCTCAGACCCGGAGGTAGCCCACTGGTTGCACCTCGGTGCAATACAGCCACATGCTGCTGACGCGCTTCACCTTTAACCTCAGCATGTGAGGGAAAAAAGGTTACAACACCATAGTCTGCCACATGAATGCAATGTCACATGTCACATTAGCATTTTGGTGGTTTAATTATTGGGCCTGCAGGAAGTGTTGCTATGATAATAGTAGTGTGGCTTCAAGACAAGTATCACACAGAGATACAGATCAAAATAAGGAGGTAAGGAGTGATGATTAAAGGTTGTTTGTTAGAAAAGGTGGATCTATTCACAATGTTATAGCAAAGCTGAGTGGAGCTTTGCTATCACATTATTTTCTAAAAGCTTTATATAAGGTCTCGTTTGAATACTACTTTGCATGTTACTGCAAAACACACTATCACAGAAAATGACTGTCTAACAGCTGTCAAATTGCCAGTTCAACCGTCTCCCAGCATTCCTCTGAAATCCCACCTGATCTGCACAAGCCTGAGCAAAGGTTACTGATAGGTTTGTGCTGCTGTGACCCAGCCTTGGCCTGCTGGGGTCAAAGGTCATCAAGGACAAAGTGCAGAGCCCCTCTGAGTGTTTCCCTCACCCCTTGACAGGTGACAGTTCACAAGCTGTTGGTCTTCATCTTTTGACACAACCTGAGAGATGACTGATCCCAGCATTGCTGTTTCAACGAGATACACCTTTGACAAACAACTGTACTCATACTGATATACTGCAACTTCTGCAACCAACACCCTTACTACTACTACTACTACTACCTCTTCCATTAATACTACAGCAACTTTTGCAACTACCGCTATAGTTATTACTACCTCCACAAATCTCTTACTACTACTACTACTACTACTACTACTAATACTGCTGATCTTATTGCTACTATTGACATTACTACAACTTCTGCTACCACTACTAGTCATACTACCACTAGTTCTAGTACAATTACTACTTTTGATGATACTACTGTCTGTTAACACTATTACTGCTACTGTCGCTACTTTTTTTCATCTGTTACTACTTCTTCTGATCCTCCTCCTCCTCTTCCTCCTGATACTGCAACTTCTTCTAACACCACTTTTTTTACTTCTTCAAAACTTTGCTACTAGTACTGCTGTTACAAATATTTTACTACTACCACTGCTGATCTTACGACTACTATTCATAGTACTACACCATCTACTACTACTACTAGTCCTACGACTACTGCTTTTACTACAACTACTAATTGTACTGCAACTTCTGCTACCACCACTACTACGACGTCCACAAATACTACTTCAACTTTTACCATTACTAATACTGCTGATCTTAGTGCTACTACTGATACTACTGCAACTTCGGCATCAAGTGACCCTTTTGTTAGATCACATGTAGTCTGATGTTTGATATTTCCTGCTTACATGGAGGGCACCTGATGCAGGAATGTGTTTCATGGTATGTCAGTGTTTTTATGGTTGTCTCTGTACTTCTATATAAAGCTGTATCTTTAGGAAAATGGATAGGCAAATATTGTGTTTGTGCATTTTGTTGCCTGTCTCTTATCACTCTAGACAGAAACTGATTTTAATTTGTCACGACAGATGTTAAGATATGTGTGTTATTAATATATGACATAGTGCCTGCTTTTGCATCGAGGCCCTTCATGAGTTTCATGTGGCCCCACCCACACTGGGAACGGCATTGGTTGTCATGATGACACCCATCTGTTGCCACTGATAAAGCAGCATGGCCACTGGAAGAAGCGTTGAGGCTGAAGCTGCCCGGAGATCAGGTGGAGTTCAGACTTCACCCTCTAATGCATATATCCAACAGTCTGTAAAGGCCTAAATGTGCCTTTGTCATCAAAGTGAATGATTATCATAGAGCACATCACAATTATATCTGTTTAGAAGTTTAAAAAAGGAAAGAGAAGAGACAATCAGATTTGGATAATAATGCAGGTAAATTAGTTTTTAAATACAATCCACCAGGTCAATTTCTAGAAGAGGCCTAGTTGTTATTGAAGATTAATCTAATTGTTATTCAGACTATACACAGGTTAAATGCACAACAGAATAAAATTACATTGCATCTGGCTCATGAATGTAATATAAAAATGCTAAAAAAAAAAACTGACTAAACTGAAATAAACTGAATATAATTGCACATGAAGGAGTCTGATGACAAATTAGCAACTCAAACTATATTTTTTGGACCAGATCCTCCATTCCCACTCTGTGTGAGGACAGTGAACCTGACCAGCAGCTCCAGAACCATGAAGCGACGAAGGAGCACCTCAATGCTCTGGCCATGCTCTCATGGAGAAGAAACTCATCAGAGACATTCCTGACTTTAAGAAGAAGGTCATTGAGAGGTTTACCACTCAGAAGGAGAGAAGAGCAAAATTCTTCAACAAATAGGCTGTCAAAAATATGCAGGCTTTCTCACCACTTTGACTTTTCTTGTACATAGTTGTCTTCAGTCTCATTTTCTTAATTTGGTCATGGAGGCATCACAATTTAATTGAGACCGGTAAATGAGTTGTATTGTTCTTGTTAACTGTATTTTATGTAGTATTAATATCTGTGGATGTGTTGTGGTTGTGCCTTTTGAGTAAGGTGAGAGAGGTTTAAAGCAGAAGTGTTGAGTTTACCATCTCTACACCTCGGAGCACTTGAGTCCCATGTTTCTTTACAGTCAGGTGTCTGAATAGCTTCAGGACTTAACAGCAGTATAACACCAGTATCGCTATGTCTACACCTCAAAGCACTTGAGTCCCATGCTTATGTACATTCAGGTGTCTGAATAGCTTCAGGACTTAACAGCAGTTTTCCTAATTACACTTCCTGTTTACTTCCCCTGATCTTTACCTCACTATTGGTTTACTAAACAAAGCAAGGTCAACAGGGGCATCACATTAAGTAAACATTTCTATTACATGTTATATTGTTATATTGCATTAGTATTGTATTACATGTTTATTATTGTATTATAGTACTCAGTTGAAGTACTCAGATATTGTACTTCAGTAAAAGTAGCAATACTACCATGTAGAAATACTCTGTTACAAGTAAGGGTCCTGCATTCAAAATCCTTCTTAAGTAAAAGTGCAAAAAATATTAGCATATGAATATACAAAAAGTACCAAACATAAAAGTACACATTATGCAGAATAATGTTATATTATTGGATTATACTTATTGATGCATTATTTGATTCATCACTTTAATGTTGCAGCTGGTTAAGGTGAAGCTCATTTTAATGACTTTATATACTGCTGGGTAGTTTAATCTGTAATAATACATCATCATTTATTCGTTGATTATATTTTGTATTAATTATCTGAATCTGTAAAGAAACTAAAGTCATTAAATCAATGTAGTGGAGTGAAAAGTACAACATTTCCCTCTGAGATGTAGTGGAGTAGAAGTAGAAAGAACCATCAGAACATGGAAACACTCAAGTAAAGTACAAGTATCTCAAAATTGTACTTAAGTACAGGACTTGAGTAAATGTACTTAGTTAGTTATTTTTTTCTAAGCATAATTGTTGATTATTTAACTGCAAAGTACTAATGTGTTTTTGATACATTCACTTTTTTTGCATTAAATCATACCGGGATGTTTGCAGAAATTGATCGGATGTGGCACAGCCCTACCTAGAAAAATTCCCACCAGCCGCCACTGATCATATTACAGAAAGTACTGTGTACTGTCCTGTAGATGCTGTATAAATAAAGTGAAGTACATAGCAATCCCTAAATATTTGTATGTTGCTTTGGTCTTATTGTCTCTGCTCCTTTCCACAAATATACATGAAGGAGTGCTGCTTTCTGGAATACAGAAACACACAAAATCCATCTTATTTTCTAAAAGAAACCCCAAGACTTGCAGTTCAAGTGTAGCTCCGTCCTGCCCTCTAGAGGTCAATAGGGTGAAACACACTCTGAACCCAAGTTTGCTCCTGATGTTCGCACAAGGGGTAAAATGTAAGTTGGTCTGGCGTCTGCCGAATGAATTTAATGTAAAGATCAGTTTGGACTTGGAGTATTACTGTTCACTTCTTATGTATGATTACTTCTAACATTTAACTAATGACAGGTTTAGGGTTTAGCCATCATCAAGAGGAGAACTGCAAAGAAGCACCAGCTCACAAAGCATGACAATACAAAAAAATTTGTGTAGTGCGAAATGCTTTACTTCTAGTGTGCAGGCTGTGTTTTGAAAATACTTTTCTGGTAGTATGATGAGAGTCTCAGTTTAAACAATCTAACCATTTCTGGGCAGCTTTATACCATGAAATCAAGCCATGAACATTTTGTTGTTGATGCAGTTTGAAAGCGTGAGCAAACAAACAAGTATGTAACAACCAACAGTAACCAGTGAGCCAAGTCGTGCTGGTAATGAGCAGGCCGGCAGTAAACACAAACCACAATGGTTTCTGGGAATGAAGAAAAGAATGTGCTTTGGTTTTCTGTGATGCCCATGTATTTCTGAAATGACCCAGCTTGGTTTGTAGGAGTCTAAGTGAGCTATGAGAGTCACAAAACTCCCTCAGTAGAGGAATGTCCCTTTAATATTTCAACACAGGACACAAAATGAAAGCCTGGCTGAGCTGCAGTCGTGTGGTTTTACACTCTGGGGGTCCAGAGCGGATGTTTGTGCTTCCTGTAGCTTCAGGCATCATGAAAAGCAGATGGAAGAAGGAGTTTTCACGCTGAGAGTTGGACAGGAAACGAGCTAACTGTTTCTATCCAGAAGCCGCAGTGTCTACTACATTCCAAAACTCATCCTCTAGTGTCATTCTTTCACCACACGACTGGATTTGCAAAACAGGTGGTGGTGGAACCTAGGGGAGAAACTGACTATGAAACTATATCACATCAGCAAGGAAAGAACAAGACACAGACATCTGAAGAGCTTCCCTGGATCTTCTCCTGCTCACTCTGGTGAAAATATATAAATGTCAGCTGATGGGTTGACTAAGTCGCTCACAGTTAGAAACACATACGGAAATCAACACGATCAGAAATCACCTCCAAGAACAAGTTCCATGTCTCATCTCTGACCCTCCCGTTCAGAGATGAAACTGTTTGGCCTCTCGGGTTACTTTGATATACAGCATTTTCACAACTTCTACTTCTACAAACTGGCGTTTAAAAGTTTCAGCCCAAAAATCAATAGCGATGCAAACAAGCAGATGTAAAGCGGTCAAAGGTTGCTGTAACGTCAAACATGCAATAATGGACTGGAATGTGAAGAAAGGAAACATTTCACATGAACAGAGGAGATTACTGTGGAAGTGAGTCACGAAAAACTACATGAAGCCGCTTTTCAAATAGATAAGTTTTCTGCCATACAATTGCTTTTACACAAACCAAACATGATGCTGTAAAACCCAGCTTCACACTTCAGACTGTTGCGAGACAACGCTGATAAAAGTACACTTACAACGACATAATGAGAGGAGGTGACCTGCTAGGGAAACTACAAGCCATAAAACCATGAATGTGTGTCTGCAGTGTGTCTGCAACATATGACTGCTTTTTGAAATCTGATAGACTGTTTCTACTGTAAATGTGAAAAGTGGCAGCTGAATTTGAGAGTTCCTTTCAGGTAAATGAGTCTGTGTGGGTATACAGTACATACAAATATGCAGCTGTATAGGTGCAGCCAAATAACTCGGACATGAGTCATATACATTCCAATACATAGAAACGCCCTGTAAGGCTCGCAAAATCTAAAAGTCTAAATTAGAATTGCAGGAAATAGTCGGAAATTAGTTGTCAACTATTAAATTAATCGCAAACTATTTTGATAATTGATTCATCGGTTTGAGAAATTCTTTTAAGAAAAAAAGTGTGTGCATTTTTTCTGGTTTCTTTGCTCCTCTATGACAGTAAACTGAATACCTTTCAAAATAAGACATGTGAAGATGTCATCTTGGACTTTGGGAAACACTGATCGACATTTTCTGACAATTTTATCGACTAAACAACTAATTGATTAATCGAGAAAATAATGGACAATGAAAATATTTGTTAGTTGCAGCCCTAGTATAAATATAGTCTATAAGTCCTGGAAAAAAATTAGTTTAACATCCATGCCGCACATATTAAAAACTATGTTATGAGAAAATAAATATGTATATTCAACGACTTCTTCTCTGTTGAACTACATACAGTATATCCTCACATGGGTATCTGAGGGATGGTGTTTAAATTAAATAAAAAAAATTATATAATTATGTTTATAAAGCCTTAATTATCATCAAAAATCTTGAAAAAAAAATGCAAATGGTTATCTGGCCTGTGTGCACAGGTTCAAATAGTTTTCTTACAGATACAATTTTGTAAAAAACAAGGTTCAGTAACATTTATTTATACTTTGCAAAGTAAGAATGAAGTTGTTTTCACCTTTTTTCTGCCCAAACATACACATTTCCGAATGCCAGTAGAAATGTTTCTAAAAACTAAACCTAAAAAAGTTTTTATTGTACAAAAATGACCAGTGCCGTGCACTGAACAACGGAGAGTGTAGTGCTGTATTTTTATTTATTTATTCTAGACAATTCTATACTTGAATCTCAGCAGTATTGACATATGGCCATTTGTCTACAGTTTGTGTGGCATGTTTAGGTTTGTGCAGAAGCCTGATTCCTGTCGGACAGGTTAGAAAGCTGGACAAAGTGTACTGTCCGTGCTGCTGCATCTTGCATAACCTCCATGCTGCCTGTTCAACACCAGACAACAACAGCAGCAGCACAAAGCTGTTTCCAGGAGGACAGTGAAAGAGCTGCAGAGAGCATCACTGACACACAGAGTCAGCTGCTGTCAAAAGCCTGAAAAGCTTCGGCTCTTTCTGTTGGAGAAAAGCAATCTGATGACCTCTAAAAAACAGCTGCTGTTTTTAGGGACCATCCACGCATGCGCAGAGCCATCATGCAGGTCCTCTACTGTAAAGATACCAATAATAACTGTGTCTCATTTCCAGACATGGTTTTCAGAATAGAGGCGCACACATGCTGCAATGTCCTGTGGGTGTTACATGGGTTAAAATACAACAGTAATACTAATGTATTTAATGCATTGCTTGTTCTATCTAAAATTCCAGTTTAAACAACTGGTGGTTCCTCAATATCTACTTTATCATTCTCACATCATTATCATTATTATCATAAACTAACTAATAAATTAGCCACAAAACTCCTGAACTCTGAGGTCTCCTCTGTCTGAGTTGAACACGTGCAATCATGTGCAATAACACGTTGGTCACTTTTGTGTCACTTTTGTGCAATGTAAATGCTGTAAATCTAATGTTACGGATATGTGCAATAACATGTTGATCACTCTGTGCAATAATTATATGATGCTGTGCAACAATTATATAATTATCTGATGAACACTTTGTGCAATAATCGGGCAAAACTGTCATCTCATCAATATAAATATTGTATTTTTATATTTTATATTGTATTATCCTTTATATTTTTTATATTTATATTGCACTATCTCTTTTTTATTGTATTATCTTTTCATTAGCACCTATGGGATTGTCACAATTTAATTGCGTTGTACTACACAATGACAATAAAGGGCTTGAATCTGAATAATGAGTACAGCTTATTTTTTCACTAATATTATCTAAGCTTATCCTAGAATTTTTTTTTTTATACTTTATACTTTCCCTTTTTTCAAGGTTGTTTTCATATATGCAATCTACAGTTCATAATTACAATAGTTTATAAACCAATTTTTAAGTAGATGAGCTTATAGACAAACTCATTAAGTACACTAGAGAAAACAACTTCAACATTTAAAATTGAAATAAAATGAAGAAAAGAAATAATAATAATAATAATAATAATAATAATAATAACGAAATAATAGAGTTAAAAAACACACATAACAAAAAACAACAATAATACAAAAATAGGAGAGTAATAATAAATCAAATCAACAAATAAGTTAATAGAAATTTAATTTTTACATATTTTTGAAAATATGTGTCCTATACTGTGTTTCTGTTCTCTCTACGTGCCTCTGAAATTGTCAAATAAAGTGTTTTGAATAGAATTACATTGATCGAAAACATAATTAGTTTATCTTGTCCTAGCGCTTTTATTTTGAAGGCTCAAAAGGCCCACTTCCTGTTTTCTCATCGTGTCTGCCCCTGCTCGTCTTGACACAGCATGATGAGTGTTTGCTTTAACTCACCATCTCTATGATCCGGGTTTTCTTGCCCGCTCGCTTCTTCTTGGCGACGATGTACTGGGCCAGAACCACGCCGCCGAACAGCGCGCAGACGCTGGCGCTGGCCGCGGCCCCGACCTTCACCACGGCTGTCCGGTCCATGAAGGCTCCGCTGTTACTGCTAGTCCTCCAACCGAACAACCGTCCACCAACCGCCGCCCGGAGAGTCAACGTCCTGCTGGCCAAAGATCCTCTATGCTGACGCAGAACCAGACCACTCACTCTGTTCAAGATTCACATTTGATGCACAACGTAACAGTTGGATGACAAAAACGTACTACACAGCAAGGCAGAAAATAAAACTAAACTCACCTTGTTATTCCTGATCTAGGAGCCCTTTTTGTGTATTTCTTTAAAAGCTTTTTTTTAACCTCTTTTTGTCTGCTTCAGAAGCTTTCCCTCACCGATACTAGTCCCCTCTTTCACTGTTAATTTCAAAATAAAACACTTCCGTTTGTACAGGAAATGCCAAAACAAAAGTCAGACATAACATACAGGTGAAGTTCATAGTAATATTGGGAATAATTTACAAAAAAAAAAAAACATCAACTGAGAGGATTACACAGACTTTGGTTCAAATATCTCAATATTGAAATCTACATCAGGATGCCACATCGGCCCTTTCACATTGAGCATATATGCTATAACTAAACTTGTGTTTGGTGAATTATTTCTCTGTTGTTACAATGCTAATTGACATTGTATGTTACATCGTTGGAAAGCCTGTTTATTTACCTTCATAATGATGTCCAACTTGTAAGGATCATGCATTTGTGGGATTAGCAGCACAGCTGATTATGTGGGTAGCGCCCAAGAAAAAATTGCCAAAATGCTCTGCCAATGTTAAACAGTGTATTCTCCTGTTGGTGTTGACTCTTGTTTTGAGTTGTCTGGTGGATTGGATGATTGAACTCTATCAGTAACAAGGAACAAACAAGACATATTGGCTATTTTACACTTAATTCATTTAATACACCGTCAGGAGCCTCAGTAGTGGGTGGAAGATCCATACGCAGCCACAACAGCCTGGCACCTCCTCCTCATGCTGGTCACCAACCTGGTCATACGTTGCTGTGGGATGGCGTTACATTCCTCAACCAGGATTCGTTGCAGGTCAGCCAGTGTGCTGTAATGTGCTGTAACTATTCAGATTGGTCTTCAAAATAATTATACTTTTGTACTTTTATTTGGATATAATTTTCAAACATGAAATCAAGTATGCAGTCAAATAACAACATTTTCTCTTGCTTCTGTATGATCTTTCCTTGCATACACTTATTTGATTCAGTGGTTATAAAACCTGCATTGGGCATGTCACTTGTGCATAAAGTAATCTTTAGAAGTTCAATCTTATTGGATGTAGTAAGCCTATATTCATAGCTTTAACATGATGTGTAAATTCCTAATAATCATCTAGAAAAGTTTTGTTGTCTGAATGGGCATGTGTTATATACAGTCTGTGGTGTGTATAGGTTCAACATAATTTTACCAATTCTGCTAAATGGACTAATGTTTCATTTTAACATTACAAATCATGACATTAAACCTGAGATAGTATAAGATAGACTAATAACCAAAACAATACTGTAATTTTTTTGCTTTTCCATAGGTTTGCACAAAGGGATATTGCTTTCCAGCAGTGTCTCAGCAGGTTTTCATCCCACCAGTTCATTTCAATGCTGCTGTACTGTTTGACTTGAATGAAAAACATCTGATTCTTGTGTTTCAGGTCAAATGTTTTCCAATTAAATTGCACTACAACACAACATATTCTGGATATCATTTCCTACAGACACATGAACACAAAATGATACTAAATGCAGGAGGAGAAGTGATGAGTGTGATGGTTAACAACATCCTCTGCTGCACACTGAAAAAGTGTGCCAATTCCATAGTGAAGCATCCTTTTTCAATAGACAATCTTTGTCAACTGTAAGCAGTTTCTATCTGTGCCTCTGACGTCACTGGCTGGTCCCTTAAAGAGGATCCTCCAACATTTACCCCAAAGTCATCAAATTATGTATATATTTTTTAGTTATGTCAACAAAGAAATGAGAGATAATTTGTCTCTACATTTATTTAATTAATTAATTAATTAATTTATTTAAGGTTTCTATCTTACCACCATTAACTATACTACTGTAGTACTTATTACTTTTAATTCTAACTAACTAATTAAATTATTAAAACAAATATTTTTATGTTATTTTCTCTGTAACTTTACCTCTAGGGGTGGGAAGAAGGCTGGACCTGTCTCTGTGGGAGTGGGAGGCGATGTGTATGTGTGTATTTATGTATGTACATAATAAATGTTAAATGTAAGATATCGTTTTTTTTGTATTATGGCACTGGTGTTATGTTTTGTTATGTTTGTTATGCTATGTTTGGAAAAAAAGGAATAAAAAGAATTTTCCAAAAAAAACAAAGAGGGATAATGGATGAATACAGGAGAGAAGGCTCATGAGAATTAAATGATCAACTAAATAAATGCTGAAATATGTATGGAAATAAATGAATAAATATTGGAATAAATAAATAAAAGTAATATATACATATAAAATGAAATGTTATTTTATGTCTTCATTTTTGTTCATCTATGTTTTCTTTACTTTTTAGCTGTTTTTAACCTTGATTTGACAGAGGCAATGACAGCTATGGGAAACATACAGGGAGAAACCTAGAAGAGGCAGACAGAACAATGTACTGTATATACACCTAATCTACCTGAATCTACCTATACCTGAATCCTGGTAATCATTTATTCATGAATCACTCATAGTGATGTTGAAACAAATGTGGGCCACAATTAAGAGGTTTGGGCCAAGGCTAGTATTCCTTGAAAGTGTAGTAGTACAATTTCATTTGTTTCAAGCGAGTGCACCGTTGAAGCCTAGAATATAAAAAATGATATCCAAGTCATTTCATTTATACAAACGTCTGCAGATACACATTTTTTCAAGACATTGTCACTTAATGTTAAAGGTTAAATTAGAGGAAAGTATTTTAAGTTAAATTTCCTGTAATGGAAACCCTGCTTCACTTCACATCACTTTAAAAGAACAAGTCAGGTGATAAAGTTCTCATTTGAATACTAAAAGAAAGGCAGTTCAGCTGAAACGTTATCTGACCAGTGTGTAAACTCTTGATATCAATGTGCAGCCGCTTTGCTGGCCATTTGTATTTTATAATAAAATGACCTCTATATATCAGCAGGCAGTTAGCACACAATCAATGTCTTTATCTTGTGCTACTGTCCTCTGAAAGTTACATTTGTCTTTTCAGTAGTTGATATAATGACCTCCATTTGAAAATGGCCATGCCAGTTTTTTAACTTTGGAGCGTTATTTAACCTCCTTCCAGAGAAGCTGGTATGATGTGGTGTTAAAACAAATTTGTGTTAACGTGTTATTATTGCAATAACTTTGAGGCCCTAGTACATACAGTATATATACAGTATGTCTGCTATATACAGTATAC
The DNA here is from genome assembly GCA_916701655.1 of Sebastiscus albofasciatus. Taxonomy (NCBI): domain Eukaryota; kingdom Metazoa; phylum Chordata; class Actinopteri; order Perciformes; family Sebastidae; genus Sebastiscus; species Sebastiscus albofasciatus. The sequence continues at coordinate 21,876 of CAKAOI010047748.1, forward strand.
AGTATACAAACCGATCAGCCATTACATTAGGACAGCATGGGTACCCTGACCGGGCTGCGGCTACGCAGCCCCATACGCAACAAACTACGATGCACTGGGTGTTCTGACACCTTCTTATCGGAACCAGCATTAACGGTTTCAGCAATTTGAGCTACAGTAGCGGGCCAGCCTTTGCTCCCCACGTGCAACAATGAGCCTCAGGTTTAACCCTGTCGCAGATTCACCGTTTTTTTCTTCCTTGGACCACTTTTGGTAGGTCCTGACCACTGCAGACCGGGAACATCCTACAAGAGATGCAGTTTGGGAGATGCTCTGACCCAGTCGTCGAGCCATCTGGCCTCGTCAAAGTCGCTCACATCCTTACGCTTGCCCATTTGTTCTGCTTCCAACACAAAGTTCAAAGTTAAAAATGTTCACTTGCCCACTGCCAGGTGTGTGACGTGGACATGCTCATAAAATGTGTGCTCAGTCAAACACTGGTATTGTAAGAGGTGATAAGGGTTATCCTGTCGCTATACGTTGGAGCATTTAAATGAGTCATGGGACAATGGGACAGCCATGGCACACATGGGCTGAATAAGGACATAATATTATCAGGTGTATTGTTCTGAATTGTATATAAGGAGATGCCTTCCTCTGCTCCGACGGGCTTCCTCCATCTCACCGAAGAAGGTAAGACCTCTGAAACAAGCTTGGAAGAAATTTCCTTGCACTGAATTCTAACTGAGCTGTTGGTAAACTCTGCGTTATAATGACAGACAGTAAAAATTGTTTTAAGACGAGACACCCCAGGCGAAAACATTGTTTCTTATGCACTGGTCAATTTTGAGATTTTGGGCTATTTTTCTCTCATAACATGTGTTCTTTCAGACTAGTGGAAAAAGACATCCAAAATACACATTTAGGTGTTCATTTTACTACTTTTTCTCTTAAATTCACCAAAAGTTACCATTAGATAATGCCTCATCTGCATATTTAAACGTCACATTTCAGAAAACTTGCATAGTCTTAATGTCAGTAATCAACTGGTGAAATTTCATGGTGATACCTATTAGTTTTTTTTTATCCTGTTCACCTGTAGTTATCTTCAAAATGTATGGAATTTTACAATTCATATGTTTCAAGGCTGTTTTCTCAAAATGAGGTTTTTCTCAAACTCTGAGCTGGAAATTTCCACTTCAGTAGTACTTACATCCACCAAGCTTTCTAGTTTCATTCCCATCTACTGTATATTCTAAAGGCTTTTACAGAGGGGTTTGTTCATATACTTTTTATTCCTAAAAACATGGTGAAAATAGTTTTTTTAATGGCTGTTGACAGTATTTTCTGACAAGCAAAACACTTCAAATGCTGTGGTGAAATAGTTTTGCTGTGTGTGTGTGTGTGTGTGTGTGTTTGAATAGTTTTAGTTGCCAAGAAGCTTGATTATTCAACTCATCTCAACAAATTAGAGGTAAGTCATCATTTTATCTGACCACTGTCTACTTTCTGTCTTCACTTGTTTTTCCTCAACATTCATTCAGCCTTTATTTAAATCTGGAGGGATCATTGAGTTCCTTTTCCCTGATGATGGGCCTTGAGGCTAAATGGTTGCGGAAGATTGTGTATGAATGTGAAATTTATATATGTTTGGAAAATTTGAATGTTATTAGTGTAACACAAATATGATGTTGTATATAGTATGTATGTGATAGATTTAATGTACGTGATTTCGGACCCCAGGAAGACTAGCTGGTGCCATTGGTATCAGCTAATGGGGATCCTTTTTAAATAAATAAATTGAGGGCATGCCCTTATTTTCAATGATGTTGAGAGTACAATAAAACAGAATAAATACAGACAAGAAGCAAACAGACAGACAACAATAGAACAATGTTAAAAACAGTAACATTCAAGAGTGGAGTAGTTTGCAATCATGGATTTAAAATCACCTAGGGGTACAACTGTGTTAAGTTTTAATGTGTTATGTAAACCGTTCTAAGTTTTTGCAGCACAAACACCAAAAGCAGTTTCCCCAAATTTAGTGTTTGTACGCGGGACTTCAAGCATTAGCCAATCACTTGAACGAGTCGAATAATGACTATGGGGCCAATTTAATAAGGACATGATGTACAGTATGATGGCAAGTTCCCATTAAGGGCTTTATAAATAAATAAAAAACAATGCCTATCACATCTTACTGTTAGAGAGGCCCACCTAACCTTTTCATACAAAATGCAACGATGAGTAGAATAACTGTTACCGGTAATAAATCTCAGGGGCAGTGATAAACTGAACGGCGCTTCCTACTGAAAATAGGTAAATTAGCTCTGTTTCTGTACAAGTATCCATTTTTTTGTCATAGCTTGCTGACTATTGTGTCAACGTGAAATTTAAACGTAAGTTTTGGGTCCAGTCAGATATCAAGATATTTGTACTCTGAGACCCTGTCAATACTAAGTCCATTAAGAGTGGTAATATACACTTTCTATACTAAACTACTATCCACAATATCTCTGGCTCTAGAGGATAACATATATTTATATATTCTTCTTTGCATTAAAAAAAGTTTCATTGCTTGAATCTTTAAATTCAGTGGGATGTCTAAACATTTTGAGTCAATGTTGTGTCTGTCATTCTTATCTAGAACATTTACTACCTTTGGTGCATGACATCTGACTCTTTAGGAATTTTAGAACATGCTTTACTTGTGAAATCAAATGAGTTTAGTGAAAGAATATCTTACATTAATTAACTGTTACGTGTACATCACAGTCCTTCCGTGCTGGAACAATGAGGAACCTGATCTTGGTGGCTCTGATCCTTCAGGCGATACTCACAGTCGACACTAATGGAGTAAGTTATTTACTAGGACGGAACCTGCCAAAATAAAAAATAAATGAATGAATGATAAATAAATGAATGAATAATTAAATGACTTGATAAATAAATAGTCATTTAATGTAGCAAAAATAATATTAAAAATAAATTTTGCCATTAATTAATTAATAAATGTGACATTAATTGATATTTCTGTTTGAATTTGCTTATTTATGTATTTATGTTTGTATTAATTCCATTATTTATTTACTCTTCTGTTTAATTGTCCCTTTTAATTTATCTAATATATATATTTTTTTGATTTTATATTTATTCATTTAGATTTGCATTTATGTTTTTTTTAGTTATTTATTTTTGCACTTATTTTTTTTGTTTATTTTATATCTATTTTTAAATATATACATTTTTGTATGCACAATTTTCCCTTTGCATTTCACCCCTTATTTTTTTAAGGAAGCAAATTGAAACAGAAATATACATTTATGTCACATTTTATCAATTAATTAATGGCTACATTTCTGTTTAACATTATTTTTGCTACATTAAATTACTATTTATTTAATTATCAAGTCATTTATTTATTGACTCATTTATTTATGTATTGAGTATTTTTTGTTTATTTTGTCAGGTTACATCCTCCATAACTGATATGTTTGTTTCACCTTCATTATTTAATTTATGCTACACTACAACTATGTTTATATACATTATTTTATACACATAACTTAAATGTTAAGTTAGTAACATGCGTCTCTTCCATTCACAGTTTGAGTTTGGAGATATAATTTCTTTCAAACCAAGGTGTTTGACTGGAATTTACTACATGCACTTCGCTGTTTATGTGGGCAACGATAAATTTGATGGCAAAAAAGAAGGAGAAGACATATTTGAACGTTTAAGTAAGTGTGCTTACAAACTGGAAAATGCAGTAACACATTTCTCAATCTTACAGTGAGAGCAACAGTAAAACAAACCTCAGATGTTAGACCATCAGCACCATACTGAAAAACTCTATTAGACACTTTGATGAAAGTACCTCATCTTCACCACACAGTACATACTGTGTACTGAAAGTGCTTTTGTCATGCTCCACAACTTGGTATAATGAGGGGATGTATCAACAATCATGTACTGAAATATCCACCAGCTGAGTGAGAAACATTGTTAGTTGATTAGCAGTTTAGCATGTGTGTGTCGTTTTCAGCTGCAACACAGTCTCACGGCAGTTCGTAAAAAAGAGTCACGAAATTGAATCAATTTGATTCGTGTACACAGACAGGAATTTCCCTTTTTTTTTGTGACGCTCAGCATGACTTTTAACAACGTATTTTTCGTGCGTTTTGCTACAAATGTCCAGAAACACGTTACACACGTGTCAATTTCTGCTCCAGTCTGTTCAAAATAAAACTACTTAGTTAGGAAAAGATCGACTTGGTTAGGTTTAGACAACAAAACTACTTTGTTAGGTTTAGGAAAAGATCACGGTTTGGGTTAAAATAATACAATGATAATATAATAGTGCCGTAACTTAAGCACGGAACTTACGTGACGTTGTGGTTAGGGTTAAAATAACTCTGGAAGTGCTTTAACTTGAGTACGGAAGTTACGTGACAAATCAACTTTGAAATGTGGTTTCACACGGGACACAAAATCCTGTCTCCTGGGCAAAAGTCCACCCCAACATCCTGCCTACGTGGCGTTGGCCGCTCTTTATACTTCCCAGTTCACAATTAAATGGATTACAAATTGATTTCGTGCTGACCATCACGAAAGAAAAGTGAAATTTGTGTCTATGTACACAAATCAATACATTCAATTTTGTGACTATTTCACGAACCGCTGTGCGACTGGCTTGTGTTTTTACTGAGAGTCCAGAAACCTTAGTTTTTGCGGAAAGTTGCAAGGTAAAAAAAAAAAAATCCCTGTTCTATTTTGGATACAAATAACATGTTTCAGTTTCATAGACAGAGACTGAAGAGTGGCGATTCTAATTTTAAATTTGTCCAATATTTATCTGCAAAGCTAATGACATTATAATCCCCCTCAGTTGTGCTAATTTGCAAATTCTAGAATGGTAAAATGTGAACATGGGAAACATCTGCCAAACATCAGCATGTTATTGTTTTCTTAAGAACAAGAAATGAGCTAATCAGACAGAAAGAAGTATACATTTATGGTAAATGTTTACATACTGTACCTCTGACAGTTTGTTTCCTGGTTATAGAAGAGATTCCTCCAAAATGTCCTTTCTCTACACTCACCCACGATGATGAACCTAAGGTGACCAATTACCTCGATGGATACAAGGATAAGACAGGAAAGGAGTACAAGAAAGGATCTCACGAAGAAATAATGACACGCATCAATGAAAAAAAAGCTAAGTGTGGACCGTATGGTCTCCTGAACAACAACTGTGAACACCTTGCTACCTATGTGCGTTATGGAGTGAAGGTAGCACTGCAGGTGAGTGGTCGCTTCAACAGTGGCTCGTCAGCATTTTTGCTGATTGTGCTGTGATTTAATTGCAATAAACAGATCAAAATGATGCCGCAATAACAACATAATAATGTTTATTTGTAAAAAGTCTAAATTTATGTTTTGTCAGGTCTGTCTGCAAGACGACAAGTAAACAACTTTTAAATCGCTTGTTTTCTGAATGGAGTTTGGATCGATCAGTGCCAGGCTATACAGCTGCTCCATCAATACTCAACATAAAGTCATCTAGTCATAAATACGGCAGCGACGTTGTTGTTTATACCATAGACAGTCTGTGGTTTACACACAGTGTTTCGTCTCTGTACAGATGTGGTGTACTATTGTAGCTCTGTGTGGGCACACAGAGCTACAATAGTACATAGTAATATAGTAATATTTTTTTTCCTCCATTCCTGATTTAACGTCAGGACGTCAGAGACGACAGGAGGAGAATCTCAACGCCGAGAGGCTTTTGTGACACACCATAATGCAAATGTTTTCGCTACAGTTGAAATATTTCAACTCCTGTTGTGTCATTCGCCTCTTTGCACCGACTTTGTATGTAATCGCATCGCGCGAAAAGTTCGCTTCGCTCTTGGTGTGAATGCACCATCAGTAGTGGCATTAATGTGGCAGACAAAAAGTATACTGCATATATTTTTTTAACAGCACCCACTATCACCCACAAATCTCCAAATTGTCTTCCAAATTGATGCTTTGAGACAGTTGAAAGCCGAGTTGATCTAATGAGAGCAGTATATTGAAATTATTAAAAATTTGCAAAGAGCATTTATGAAATAATTCTAACACATTCTGCTGACAGTACTTAGCGTATTATTTACATCCAACCACACATAGCTTGCAAGCAATTGATGTTGTCCTTTATGTGACATGATTATCATCTCAGGAGCAAAACCAAATAGAAAATTAACTGGAGAATGTTTATGTTTATTCTGTTTTTGAGAAATTCAAGGCAATTGAAAACTAAATTAAAAAAAACATGGATATTACTTATCTTCTGAGATAGCAATGTATTTACCTGTCAGCAAGCTCACAATGAACTTAATCGCTTTTGTTTTGTTTATAGTTCAACACGACGGCTGAAGACAAATGCATTAACTATAGAATCGATACAGCAGATATGGTGAAATACGTAAGAGAAAGTACATCGTGCGCCTCGACCTCCAGCAGTGTCGCCGGTGGCTAAGAAGTATTCCATCAACCATTCCTCTCAGCCTGCCTTGTTCACTTCTGCTCTTATGTGATATGAAGTCTTATTTGAAATTAAAAACAATGAGCAAGCATTATGGGTGTTTTATTGTCCCTTCTGGTGTGAGAAATGTCTCACGAAATGTAAACTATTCAGACATTCATGAGTCAAATAAGGAACAAGGCTCAATTTACAAAGCAGTCAGTGTTTTTATACTGAACTGGGGTTGAAAACAGGACGGTAACTTGTCATCCCCCAAGCATTACTTATTTCAGAACAGGGTGTAACAGCGTGTCTACACAGGAGGCGTTTCAGTCGCATCTTTTTACAGATACCCTTCCATTTTAATCAATACTGCTGTCTACAAAGGCTCACCTTGAATCTGTCTGCAGCGTTGAACAGTTTACTGTTACATGACAGACATCACACACACTGGAGAAGTCAAAGAATAAAGTAATAATATTTATTGTATTAACCACAGTCATGCTGTATGACAGGAGACATGTAGAACATTTTAAAACCAGAATATTGGAAAGAATAATGAAGCTGATTTACAAATCATGTCAGGAGGCATCCAGAGGGAAAATCTAAATTGAAGAGGGTGTGTGTGTGTGTGTGTGTGTGTGTGTGTGTGTGTGTGTGTGTGAATGAGTGAAGGGCAGGACAACAAGTCTTGTGACTGGCTTGCAGTAGGGAAGCAGTCAATACACAGGCATAAAAAGCTCTTTTGTCTGAAAATAAATACCAGCAGCATCTCCGAGCTGTCTGAGCCACACGTCACGTGATGGGAGCGAGTTCCTCCAGACGACTGATGAAGAGTCACATGAGCTCCTTTACATTTTACATCTCTGCCAGTCCTAATAAGATTTTTCATTTGCAACAACTGCATTTCCAAGGTTGGAACATTTTTTTAAAACCAACAACATCAAGGAATGAGGCAATCAGGGTACCATTAACTACGTTTACATGCATATTAATATTCCACTATTATTCAGAATATGACAATATTCTGAATTTGATACGGGTCATGTAAACAGCATATTCATTTTGGATATTCTGAATTAGGCCTTATTCTGAACGGAGCATTTTCTGATTAAGACATGTAGGATATGCTGATATTATTCCGGTTTTAGGAGCATACTTTGGACATGTATACAGCACGTTCAGAACATGCGTCTCAATTGGGTTTTTATATCAGTTTGTGACACACGGCCTCTTGCCTGTTTACGGCCAGCTCTGTGCGCTGAACACAAACCAACTAGCTGACAGTTTGCAGAGATGCATGCCCAAAAGGGAAGCCCACATTTCCAGTCGGAAGGAGAAACAGACCTACTGTTAAACATTTTGAAAGACTTGGATATTAACCGTTTTTTTGTATATGTGTAAATATCACAACGCTAACATTTCCAAGAACATGGCTGAAGGAATGAAAGAGGGAGGCTGTGTTCGCCACCGGTTACGTTAATCTGAGTATGCACGGCTGCATGTAAACGGGAATATTAGAGGAATATTCATGTTCACTAGCAACATAAACAGCTTAGTAGGAATATTGTCTTTTTCAGAATAAGGGCAAAAAAAAGGAATATTCTGTGCAGGTAAACATAGTTAATGTTATATTGCCTGATTTAATTAAATTCTGGTTATGCATTGATAAGCAGTTAAAAAAAGTGAATTGTCATCCATTTTGTTCTGACTTATCGGGGAAGAACAAGCAACATATGAACATCTAAAGCTCTAAAACTCCCACCACAGTGCAGTCTTCTTCATCATCACCATCCTCCTCAGAAGTGTGTGTGTGTGTGTAGTTACTCTACAGGCCGAATGCCCTTGGTCTCCTCCAGCTTCCTCAGGGTCTCGTCCCACTGGGTGAACTGCTTCGACAGCAGGAACATCTGCCAATCAGAGGTCAGGGGTCAGTGGGTGGAGCAGCAGCGGTTTATAGCCCCTTTCACACAGAGATTCCGCAATACTGCCGTAAAGAAGATCCGCCGTTACGGTTTTGCGATTTCACACTGAACGAAACAATGGGGGCATAATGGCGCCCCGGTGTGTGCACGCCGGCATCACAGGAGCAAAAGGGGCGTGCCGTTTAACATTAAGGATGGGTCATGATTTTTGATTTTTCTAATAGTCATTCGGTTATGAACAAATCAAATAGTTCAAGCAACTATTTTGTCTTGTTTTAACCGTCGCATGCACTGCCTGGTAGTAACGTTATTACCAGTAAAACGTGTATGGCACGTTCAGTTCGGCTTTTTTCTGTCTGCGCAGGTGTGTGTGCGGCGCGGAGTGGCACCCCCTTAGTTTCAGCTGGTTGATCAACTGTTCGAGCGGCGGAACATCGTAACCACAACAGCATCAGCATCTAGTGTGTGTGTGCGTGTAGTACCGCCGTGCCGACATCAGCTCGGCTCTGTGGCTACCTCCCCCGAAAAACGGCGCAACCTTTCCACCTTGAACAGGTTGTGTGAAAGGGGCTTATGTTAGCAAGAGGTCGGTGAGACACCAGACAAAACCTGAACAGCAATCTAGATTTCTCTCTGATTTGCTGCAGTGGCTGGTGGATCCAAAACACCAGCAGTTTACCAGACAAATTAAGTTTAAGAACAGAAAAGCAAAATTGATTATTTAAAGTATCTTTATATTATTATTCTGTCTCTTTTATCCCCCAAGAGATAAGAGAGTACAAGAAGACATTTGTACTGACATGAAATTTAGAACTTTAACAGTTTTTGTGTGTAATACTTTGGCTTGTGGTCATTTTTATTTCACTGGAATAAAAAAAAAAAAAAAAAAAATCATAAAAAAGAAAATAACAGCGTACCATTTTGTTGTATTCTTCAAAAAGCTTTTTCACTTCCAGCGACTGGGCCTCAGTTTGGTCCTGCAAAAGAGACAAACATTGTGTGAATGTTGAAACCTAACGAGATGGAGAGAGAGAGGCAGATGGAGACAGAGGGAGAGGGCGGTTACCTGCTCTTTGATGTGAATCTGTGACAGGCGCTGAAGCTTGGTGGCGTGTTCTGGTACATCTGTGGGAAAGAAAGGAAAGAAACACAAAGGCACTCACTAAAAAGGATGGAAATTCAAATAAAAAACATCGTTACATTTATTTTTCTCTAAAGCATGACAAAATGTTAGAACAGAGACTATAACATGCTGTCAGGGACACGTGTGGAGCTGGAGAAACACAGATCCAGTCTTCTAAATCCAACCAATAGAGGCTAAAAACTATGACGCCGTATTAGGGCCATTATAGGTAAAAAAAAATTTCTAAAATCTGGGCCGGGAGAGGAGGTAATATCACAAAAAATAACTCAGAATTTTGAAGATTAAAGTAATAAATTAACGAGAAAAAACTCTGATATTCTCTGAGATTAAAGAGGTACATTTATGAAGAAAACATTTTTTGTTTTTGCGAAAAATAACTCGATGACAACAATTTAACTAGCCTAAAACCACTTAAACTATAGTAGTCACAATGAACGACATGCTGCTAATAAAAACAGCAGAATGTACGACTGTATGTGACAACGCTATCATCGCTACATGGTACGACTATTGTGTGGATGGAAACTGCATCCAAAGAAAAAGTATTAAAAGCATCACTGTTGTTTAAGACATTTAAAAAAGTATTAGAAGTGGCTGATACTAAAGGTAGTGGTGACGGTATTTTGTAGATGAAAAAGCAATTTCTAAGATGAATTGAGATTTACTCTTTCATTTCCGGGCTTAAATTTAATATAAAACTACACAAAATTATATCTTTTAGCAGCTAATTTAAGTCAAGGATCTCAGACCTCCTTCCAGAAAATGAACACAATATTTGATAGATTTAGTTTTAAAAACAAAAACAAAGACAAGCTAACCTGTCCAACAAATCTCAGCAAAATTCATCTTTACGTTTTAAGACACTTGACTGTCAAACAGCAGTGAACTACATGAACTCCTTCCTACTTTGCTGTCAGGGGTAAAACCACACAGAGCCGATGTTGCTTAGTCTTCGCTTTGCTCACTGTCCTGCCAGGTGAAACTCACCTCTGATGTAGGTGCTGTCCAGCAGCGGCTGCAAGTTGCTGACCTGCTCCAGCAAAGCAGCCTGGGAAAGCAGGAAGTCCTCCTCTGAGCAGACAAACACACAACAGCAAGTACTGAATCAGATGCGAGTTGCTCCTTTAGTCTCTCTACAATAAAATAATTCTTGTTTATATCATAACTTTGATATTATACAATATGATAACATTGAACTTTACATGTATAGCATTAAACATAAAAAATGACAAATAATATATGGCCTCATATACAATAAATAAATAATAAATGTCTAAAATAAAGAAATTCTGAGATAAATTTGATTGCAGTTGTAAATATATGTTATTCTTTTATTTAATTTATCTATCCCAGGGTCCTTCTGGCTCTTACCAGCGAGAATGAACTCCAGCTTCATAGCATCAGGTACAGTGATGTGGTCGGTGAACTGGGGGTCCAGGTACTTCAGCAGGTCCTCAACTGCACCACAACACCAATAAATATGATCAAAGACTCACCAAACACTGTCTAAAATTTGACCAGGGAATGAAATTAGCACCTGCCACCTGCCAAATGCAGGGTAAATGTTGTGCTGTGGCAGTACAATTTTATATTTATAGATATGTTGTCCTTTTATTAAGCAATATCATTTAAAAAGCAATTCCTAACTAAACTTCCTTCCTCTACTGTCTGGTACCACTGAATCAGTGTTTACAATTCAAACCCTTTCTACATAGATTTTAAAAGTGGCAGACAAGAAAACTGAGTGGCCGTCGGAAATGTTCAGTAACCTGCCACAGTGGCAAGTGAGGAAAAAAACTTAATTTCAGACCCTGAATCTGACTACAGAAACATTCCTGCAAGCATTGTTGTGGCATTTTGAGTTTTAGATCTATAAAATATTTCAATATTCACGGGGCCCCAGTAGCCAAATTGTTAAGGCGCATACCACATAACGAAAACGTCCACAGTTCAACTCTAGACCTCCCTCCCTCTCCCCACGTTTCATGTCAATCTTTACACTGACTATCAAATACAGGAAATAAATCACTATTGTAGAACAGTAACAACACAGCTGTAATCCAGGCTGTCAGGATGGATACAACGCAGCGTGTTACTCACTCTTCTTGTGCAGGATCTTCACTCGTTCTCTCTTATTGGCTGTATTGGTCAGACCTGCCTGGATCCTGGCCAAAGACTCAGCACACTGCAGGACAAAGGACATCGATTAGATTTAATGTTAGTGATTAACTAGGGTATGGGAAAGTCATTACGATTTATTGAATTTATGTGTCTGAGCGGATTTTTGTGCAATATGTGGTACTATACATACAGTGCAAAAACACAAAATCTCAAGTTCAAGTGTAGCACGGAGCAACTGTAGCTAGCTAGTATGGGGGAACACAATGAAATAACCTTTTTTAATTTGTTCACTTTCTTCTCTTCCCTGTGTCAAAGGAACATGATAATTTGCAGTACAGAGGCCAAACATGGTAATTTGCTTATGCACACTTACAGTATGACATTTTTAGGTATCATTCTGAGTACATCTGGAATAAGTATATGTACTAGTTAACAATATGTATACACATGTAATTTAGAGTCAACTTCAGTCAACTATCAGAAACATAAAAACTCTAACATCTGGCACTTTCTCCACCGCTGCAAATACAACATCTACCAGAAAACAAAGCCACCCTTTGTAAGTTAAAAGTCTTCATCACATCATATGATGCTCTGATGATACGCTCCTTTCATTGGCTCAAAAGTTTATGTTGTAGAGTCTTAAATTGTGCAAAACAAATAAACAAACAATAAACAAAGTAAAGCACAAGTACCTCGAATTTGAGACAGATATTTGAGACTTTGGCATTGTTGTTTACATTCCTGTCATGAATGAGACTAAAACACAGTTATGGCCTCATTACTGACAGCTAATAATGCATACAGTGCACTTTCATAGACTAAGCGACTGGAGCTACCCTGCACTATACTCATTTATAACAGTCTCTTCTGCACGTTTTAATAGTCGTGTATCACAGCTGTTACCCTGCAATATATTCAGTTTTAACAGTTTTCTTCATCTCCTTGTATTTTTATATATCTGGTATATTTTTTTGTACTGTGCACTACTAACTTTTTTACTGCCTTTTTACTAACATGTTTTTGCACTATGGAACTATGATGCTGGAAACTTGAATTTCCCTCTGCATCAATAAAATTACTATCTATCTATCCATCTATCTAACCAACTTGCTATCTCTTAAATAAGCACCATTAAAGCTAAGCAGCTAACCTAGCAGATGTTTAGCTGGTACATATATATATATATATATATATATATACTACAGTTGTTACTGTATTAGCTGTCACAATGTCAAATATAACGTGTTGTTGTAGAGCCAGTGTGAATACAATGAAAAAGGGCGTTAGCTCAGCTAGGCTAACAGCTAGCTATCTTCTTTATTATCATCAGAATAAAACATTATTCTGTGCCAACCTTGACGGGTTTTCCACTTTTATTTCTCCTCTCGCCGTATATATGACTCTCCAACGTCTGAAGACGCATCTCCAGGTTATCCGTCTCCAGTTTTGTCTCCATTCTTGCAGCTACTAGCTAACTAGTGATGGACACAACAGCAACAACCAAACAGCCCCGGATATATACGTCATCCACAAGAGGCGTCGCATATTGAGGACGCAGAAGGTTTGCTGTTTAGTTTGTTATGACACTATACAGACTTTCTTTAAAACAACTAAGAGAGTTGACACAGAAACACAACGATTATTTTTTTCTT
>CAKAOI010047749.1:0-12399 GCA_916701655.1 Sebastiscus albofasciatus
CATCAGAATGGGGAAGAAAGGGGATTTAAGTGACTTTGGACGTGGCATGGTTGTTGGTGCCAGACGGGCTGGTCTGAGTATTAAACTGCTGATCTACTAGGATTTTCACCACAACCATCTCTAGGGTTTACAGAGAATGGTCCCAACAAGAGAACAGATCCAGTGAGCGGCAGTTGTGTGGACGGAAATGCCTTGTTGATGTCAGAGGTCAGAGGAGAATGGGCAGAGTGGTTGGAGATGATAGAAAGGCAACAGTAACTCAAATAACCACTCGTTACAACCAAGGTATGCAGAATACCATCTCTGAACGCACAACACGTCCAACCTTGAAGCAGATGGGCTACAGCAGCAGAAGACCACCCGGTACTAGCACCGGCCACTTTATTAGGTACACCTTGTACCTAATAAAGTGGCTGGTGAGTGTATATATTGACTGTTTACTAGTTGCTAGTTAAACCAGAATCTCTTTTCTATTTCTACACATGTTTAATCATGTAAATGTAATGTGTGTTGCAGCTTTGGAAGTGTTGGAATTATTTTTATTCAGTTAAGTAATGGAAAGTAATGCAACAAGTAATGTTCATATTTTACTCTAATTAGTAATTTGATTACTTTTTCAATGTGCATTAAGTAATGGGTGATTGATTAGTGACTCGCCCAACATGGTCAGGCATGGGCAGTTGGTATAAATAGTTATGTCCCTTTAACCTTTGTGTTTTGTTGACATTGGCTTTATTCATAATAATGGCAAAATCTATTTTGTTTTCCTTTAAAGTCTAAATGAAATGAACAAAAAAAAGCATTGTTAGCCCTTTTAGGTCACTTTCCCGATCATATTATTTAACAATATGCCAAAGAAATTACAAAAAACAATCAAAATGCAATCATATGTTCTTCATATAAAACAAAATATGATGTGTGCGTATACGTCAGCTTGTACCAACTAATTTCAAACAATATTTTCATGACATCCATCCATCAATCAAGGGAGGTGTGTGTGCTGTAGCTCCGCTTTTTAGCTAGCGAATCAAATGCGAAGGATTTGATTTGAATCCCTCTTGTACACCGCTCAAATATTTTGTTTCACTGGGGAATAAAGAAGCTAAAGAAGCTCTAACTTCCGTATCACTGGGACTTAAGTATATATTTTTTTCCTTTCTCCCTAAACGTTCTAAAGCCCAGTATGTATTTAAATGATAACATCATTTTGCCAAAAAACAGGCTTGCTCATTGTGATAAAGGTTACAAAATACAGAAATGACCATAAAGCATTGTTATCACGCCAAATAAGGAATCATTTCATGTTTCATTATGTGACACTCCCTGTTAGATCTGTCATAAAACAATGTTCTCTGGCTTGTTACAGACGGCCTAAAAAGTATAGAGCGCACATTTAATCTGTATACTAACCAATCTTCTTCCATCCTCTCACACCACCCATGCCCCTTCTTCTGTCATCAACAACCTCCACAAACTTAAGAATGGCATCCCATAATTCAATGTGATTCACCGTGCTACAGGGAATTGGATTGCATTTAATGGACCAGGAATATTTAGATACAGACAGACAGATGGATGGATGGATGCACATACCATGCTGCTATTTCAGGTTATTCAGCAATAAGGCAATATGTCAGGACACAGAATGAAATTGTCACTACACTGTGTCTCATTCTGCTCCACGTCTCTCTCTTTCTCTCTCTCTCTTTCCACTGCAGCAATGTCAGTCAGACAGAATGGAAATGAAAATCTTTGCGACTCAAATTAGATTTGCACTGATGAAGGTCATTTCACTGGGACCGAAGAGCAGACTAATTCACGAAATAAGGATTGATTCTGCAGCCCATTTCTTCCGCTTCAGTCTCTAGTGTTCCTGCTCCACATAGCCATCCATAACTGATGATATACTGTATACACTGACTGTATTTCTCACAACTCCCAAACAATATCTGACAATCATTCTACATGTCTGGATGACAGTCAGAGTTATGTTTTCTCAATCTTTCACATTATGTATGAAGAGACATTATGAGTCCATATTAAAGACTGTATATAAAGAAGGACGACGTGACAGCTCCCTAAAAGTGAAGCCGAAACATCATGATCGCCCCCTGGTGGCTGGCTGCAGCATAGCTCATAAAGCCCGCCCCCTCCATGTTAGCGGATGGGACATGAGCCAAACTCAAAAGTCAAAGTACACGTCAAATATTTTTTTTCCCCAAAGTTGGTTTCTGTCATTTTCGGTAGTTCTTATCACGCTGATGTATGCTCAAGTGTTCATTATTCTGATAGATTTGGTTTGCTAAAAAAGGAGTTGAGACGTCATGATTGACAGGCTGCGAGTCTCTCTCGCTGACAACCTGCGGCCGTGCTCGGCTCGCAATTGGTTCGGGCGAGTGACCTCAATACCGCGGCTCCACCTTCTGATCACTATACTGCGCAGACGCTGCCTCCACATGATGTCAAAATCTGGTAGCCCCCAGTGGGAGGAAGAGGAGACGCGTCATCCATCTTTTTATACAGTCTATGGTCCATATTCATAAAGAATATGTTATACAATAGACCAGGGGTCAGCAACCTGCGGCTCCGGAACCTCATGCGTCGCTTTAGCCCCTCTCCAGTGGCTCCCTGTGGATATTTAAAAATGGAAATGAACACACACCACAATTTTATCTTCTTAATGTCCTGATGAAGGTCCTTGTTGAAAAAGTGTGTGTGGGAGCAAGTCATTTTTTATTTGAAAAAGTACATATTGGAGGGGATCTACTCCAAGCACCACAAACAATTTTGAGAATGTGCTTGTTTTCCTCTCCTTGAAGTGTTTGTTGACGTTGTCAGAAATGGCGGAGGCCATGGAAATTAATTTTTTGGTGCATAATTAGTAGTTAATATATTGTAATTTTAGCCGTATATTGTTTTTCTTCGTAATTTCATAATAGGTCTGAGGAAAATGTTGATATTCCTAAAGGCCCCATCTTTTTCTCCTGTTGTCATGCCTTTGCATTTACTGCATTATATTACCCACTTGCTAAATTGTTAGCCTCTGTGGCTTCTAGACGGCGACAGTAACGTTAATATTGCCGTTGCTTAGAAGCGATGTTTTCACAACTTAACCACTTGAATATGTTCACAACTTCCGATGTTGTGAACACGAGCTCACGAGTTTCAATTGAAAGCA
This sequence comes from Sebastiscus albofasciatus, assembly GCA_916701655.1. Taxonomy (NCBI): domain Eukaryota; kingdom Metazoa; phylum Chordata; class Actinopteri; order Perciformes; family Sebastidae; genus Sebastiscus; species Sebastiscus albofasciatus. Next base: position 3,179 of record CAKAOI010047749.1, read on the forward strand.
CCAGAACTAATCTGATGAGAAGACGAAGTGGCGGTGGAGAGATGGGCGTATAGAGGCTCAGGTGAGGGGGAATGAGGTGATTAGGCAGGAGAAACAGGAATGGAGCTGATTGGTCGGGAAGAACTAACGAGGCTGATTCAGAACAGGAGTGTAGATTTGGCAAAAGGAGGGAAAACACAGCGCAGACAACAACTCAGTCCGGTCTACTAAAGGTCTGAGGGCATCTGGACACAGAGCCAGACTGTCACACACTGCATTAGGAGTCATTTAATATCTTACATTGCTAATTCATTTCATGAATTTCAAGAGGATGTTTGCTTTACTCAGAAGGATGTCAAATGAACCCTCTGATGCAAATTCATGATTTTGGTGTGAACAAAAAATGACTCAATGAATTCAACCTTGTTCAAGTCGACACCCCCATTAGTGTGACTAAACCTATTTATTAATTAAATTTGTGTCAAATTACTCCCAGTGTGGATGATTCATTTCACAAAAAGGCTTTTATTTCCAATACCTGGACACCTGAAGCATCAATGAGCGAAGCTGCTCATTTTTTTTCTTCTTCTTTAAAACCAAAATATTCCACCGCTCTATTATAAAGCCTCTTGTTCCCCCCCCGGGCCACGCTGTGATGATTTCGAAGCTGCTTTTTGCAGTTGAGGGAGCATCTAGCAGGATGGTACAGGCTGGTCTGGGAGGGATTTTATAAAGGCCTCACTTCCCTTTCTTCCATTCTCTCCATCTCTGTCTCTCTTTCACCCTTAGGGATTTACTTCACCCCAACCCAGCGCCGGCTCCTGAATACACAGAGCAGAACACAGCTCATACTGAGGCAGCAATAGGAAATATTACAGATCTGCTCAGGGCTCAGCAGCCACACTGCAGAATGATATAGCAAAGCAGCATTAGATGTGTGGCTCTTAAACCTGGGGTGGGGTAAAGAAGAGGAGGAGAGGAGCAGCTCGAAGATAGATAAAGGAGGACGGGAGGAGGCAGAAGACGACAAGGTGAGTTAAAAAAAAAAAAAGGACGAGGGTGTGTAAAAATATAGCGAGAACAGGAGGAGAAGGAATAACAGGAAAAAGACATAAGAGAGTTGGTTTGTTTAGTGCGATTGCTGGAGCGTGAAATGCAAAACAAATTCCTCTGCATGCAGACAGTAAAGTATTATGTTCAAGAAAAAAAAAAGAGGAGAGGTGGTTTAGGGAGCGTATCATTCCTGCGAGATCTCCTGGCCTGTGTACTTCCACTCCACCCCCCCAAAACACACCCACTATCTTCACAAATAAAGACCAGGATTTGATTTTCTTATTGCTCAGCAGTCTTATCAGCTGGCACCAGCAGAAAACCTCCAGTGGTACATATATATATATATAGAGAGCTTAAGTCAACCGAGTCATTATTTATATAACAGCTTATAAACAAGATTAAAACATTAGAAATTTAATTCAATGAAGATATGAGAGACAGATGTGGAGGACGATAAATCATGAATGTAGAGATTCACTGTAAGGAAGTAGACACTAAGTACCTCAGTGTACAAACCACCTCTCTCCGCACCTTTCCTGACACAGACAGACAATCGACAGTCGGGCCCAATCCCAACGTCCACACTGACAGACTTTGAGGTGCGTTCCTGCAAAGTCCGTGAGGGTTTAGAGCTGTCCCACTGTCAAAATCGTCAAGTCCTCGAGGGCTCTCTCTCGTAGACATTTTGAGCCCTTCATGAACACTTTCCGTAAGTCCGTATTTCTGCAGACTTTGCCTGAGGGTGTACCCACAATTCATAGTGTTGTGGCATTAAACAAAGGGTGACCACGGTTACCAGGGGAAGCCTGGAGGCTGGGTTACGTTAACATTAAGGATTTAAGATGGTGCATAAAAACACATGAAGTCAGAGCAATGCAAGCATTAGACGATATTACACGCCTGGTTTATTCAACCATTTCTTTTAATTTTACTTAAAGTGTCAGTAGGCAGTATCTTTTTGGCATCATTGGGCAAAAAATCCATAACAACCTTTCAGGATATTGTAATTCAAGTGTTCTGAGAGATAACTAGACTTCTGCTCCTCCTCATGGCTCTGATTTCAGGCTTTAGAAAATCTAGACTTTGACCAATCACAGGTCATTTCATGGAGAGAGCGTTCCTATTGGCTTTGCTCCTGTCATGTGACCAGAACTTGATGTTCCTTCACCAGATTTCACAATCGGCGTCACAAACTTTCTCATTTTACAGCTAAACTGTGCACTACAAGATGATTCTGAGAATATCTGAGGAGAGAAATAGACATTAACGTAACATAATATTGATTCATATTTGATCAGCGCTGCCTAGTTTGACCGTTTGGTCGGAGTTTGCGAGTGATTGACAGCCAGCTCTCATAGACGGCAGCTGGACAGCAGACCTCAGATCAGCTCTTACTGCTTGTCTTCCTCCGGTCTTTGAAATCTTGCAGATGCCGTTAGGAGCACCGGAGGACACAGAGGAACATGATTTTTTTCAGGTTACCTGTTTCATGTACTACTGTCACGATATAGTGACCGTTAATATAAAAATAACTTTTAATCATATTTGCTCCAATCTAATGGAGTTTGACAACAACAAATAAATAGATTTTTTGACCATTACCACTATAGTCTCATAAGACAAGAGTCTGGAAGACGTTTAAATAAGCAGTAAAAAACATAAAATAAAACGGTATATTGCCGCAAAGTCGTGTCCCATTCATATTTATAGCATTTCAAGCCCTTGCAGCCTCTCACACTCAACCATTTACCAGGTGACGTCAGTTAAGTCCATGAGGGTTCAGGGCTTGAGGCCTTAGGGGGGACATTAGGAGTGGGCCTATATGGTTTTTATCATAAACACCTGCCAGGCCACCATGATCCTGTATATGGGTCAGTGGTGGATGACTCTGCGGCATCTTAAACCATCCAATCCCTTTTTAGCATTTGGATTTAGAAGACTGTTAAAAGGTGGAATAAAATTGGGAAATATTCAATGTTCTCTGTATTCAGAACACACACACTATGTGCCTTTTAATTAAATGACAAGGACGCAGTGACAGAGACATCGTTTCCCCTCCTACACACATTTCCCTGCAAGCATGCATGTCTGTAAATAAAAAGTTTGAACTCTACTTTGAGGTTCAGTTTGGGTAATCAAATCCCTTTTGTTTATTCATTTTCCAAATATAATTTCCTGCTAAAAGAGGCGTATATCCATGAAATATGCATGATCCCCCTCCGAAAAAGTAGGAAGAGGCAAAGAAAGAAAAAAAAAAAAAAAAACACAAAGAAACTGTGTGTTGGAGAAACACAGGCAGCACAACCTTCAGATATTATCGGTAACCTTGGAAATGAAAAATGGAAAAGAGGTTGTTAATGAGTCGAGTAAATGATGATCCTATTTTTTTTGTAGACGTCTCCCCTTTCATGTCTTTTCTTGAATCAGGCACCCACATATTCCTCCTTTTCATTAAAGTCTTTTAAAGATAACATTTGTTTTCTTTATTTAAAACTTCTATTCTATTGCCCAGGTAGTAATGGAACAGGGTGCTATATCTGACCTGTACAAGCTGACTAGATGAAAGCTGACCATAATACGAAGAACCATCCTGTTTTTTAACAGCAGATCAGTTTAATGCTGCAGTACCACCCTCTGCTGGTCATCAGTTTCATGAGCGATTCTCAAGCTGTTACAGAAGAGCCTTCCACTCCAAATGCAGCAGTGGGATTTAGAGAGAGAAGTGTTGCCACTCGCTTTACTATTGTATAAAATAGACTCCACTTCCTTATAATTTGGAATAAAGGTCATTAAAAGGGTCTGTATTTATTTAACATCGCTCCCAGCAGGCAGGTTTGTCAGGCTCTGAACCGCCCATGGGGTGAACACCGTAGTAGAAATCAAGTCACCAATAAATCTAGAGAATTAGAGGGATGTATTGCTGTATAGCTTGATGAACAGCTGGGAGTTAAACTGGCTCACTGGTTTAACTGCAATGTGTCCTTAGTGTTAGGACTTGAATGAGCTTAAGTGTATAGAGAGAGTTGAGGTTAGGTACCTTAGTTGGAATCATAGACTGTACATAAGAAGTGGAGGTAGTCACTGTGACATCATCCATCGGTCTGTGGACTACGGTTTTGAAGCCTTGAGCTCGGCATTTTGGTCGTTGCCAGCTGGAACTAAGTACAACCAAACGCTAAAAAGGTCATACTTTGACAACTAAGTTGTAAGACAAAAACACGGACAACTCCCACACCGGACAACGCCGTGGTAGCGACCTGTCAATCACAAGGTAGCCACGCCCTAAAGCATCCCCTGCTTTATGGTCTATTTGACTCTAAATGGGACCATAATTTACTAAATGAACATCATGCTGTATTGAAGAAGACTTGGAACTAGCGATTGAGACCATAAACTCATGTTTACAATGTTTACTGAGGTAATAAATCAAGTGAGAAGTAGGCTCATTTTCTCATAGACTTCTATACAATCAGACTTCTTTTAGCAAACAGAGGAGTCGCCCCCTGCTGGCTGTTAGAGAGAATGCAAGTTTAAGGCACTTCAACATTGGCTTCACTTTTCAGAAGTGGAGAATGCCGCCTGATAGGAATGAGGGTAACTAGGAGTTGTGTGCTTGTGTAAAGAAAAAGGCCTTTTACTTTTTAGCGCTCATATAGCCTGCCAAAAGCTCCTGTTAACTTTTGGGGGGTTTATTTTGAAAATCCAGCGTACTTATGCACCCCAGTAGGCTTATGTTTTCATCTGGAGGCTTTTATTTTGAAAACCCTGCTTGCCCAGCAATCCCACCAATAAGGTGGGTACAAGATAAAAACAAGATAGTCTCCAGTTTGGCTCAATACCCCAACAGGTAAACAGCCACTGGGTGCAACCCTGTCTGCTAGAGATGACATCACAGGGGGTGGAACATTCACTTAACATTTTTCCGACTTGCCAGAAAACGTTAACATATCCTCATTATGTTACTACAAAACATAATCTGGGCGGCATTACGTTTCCTTCAAAATGTATTTTCTGTTGCATATATAAATGTTATTTCTAGGAAACATGGTTGAAGGTTCTCCATGTCAGCAGCAGCCGCAACAGAGATTTGTAGGAGTGCAGAGGCGAAAATATGGAATTACTGAGTCTAGCAGTGACCGAAGCCGATGCTGGAAAGTCAGATTAAGGAGCTTTGTTCACGTGATCCCTGAAAAGAGCTGATATGAAGGAACATTAGGTCTGCACACGTGTCTCCCCTACACACACCACCAACAGAAGGTATGCATTGATATCACTTGTTACGTAGTACAGCCCTCTCAACATAGACGCAAAGGGATTTGAAAATGCGTCACTACCCGGACAAGCTGGGAATTAAAACTTAGTTGCATCATTAACACACGAGTGGCTGATAGGAACGGGTAAAACTATGATACTTGGAGGAGATCAAACAAAATATCTTGAAATACAAAGGCCCTTGAGAATGACATCAATAGTCATCTGTATCTGATGACGCACCAGACCACTCAGTGGTCTGTGGTTGTTTAATGTGGTCATAAATTCAGTTTCCTGACACATATGTGAATGCATGTAGCTCTGTATGCTCTACTAAACAGAACTAATGTTGCATGAGCCTGTGATAAAGCATGTAGATGCCTGTGGGGCCTCTGTTAAGAAGCGAGATTACATCTTTGGGCTCCAAGACCAGGTTCAGATTTAATTTGGAGACTTTTTAATAAAATACCCACATGTACAATAAAAGAGTTATTGGTCTCTTGTTCATAGTGGCCATGAGGAGGCAACTTCCTAACAAGACTCCAATGTAAGAGATGGGGGACTAAATGCACGTTCAAAGAGGGTCATCATCCAAAACGCAGTCTTGTTAGTATGAATTCCATCTCGCTTTCTTTGGACGAGATGAATCACACGGAGAGATTATGATGTGCACTTTTGGAAAGATTCTCCTCGCTCCTGCTGTCTCCTACAAAATTACATTCCCATACAGCTAATTTCTAAACTGCCTTCTCAATTACATTTCGAGGGAAACGTATTTTCTACGGCGTTACGGTCACAGTTTTATACAGTTTCAAACACGGGGTTAATGACACACAACAAAAGTACTTAAAAACATCATGGTTTGGCTTAAAATGACGATGTTTGTTACGTTATTAAGCTACAGACGTGAACGTTGACTTATAGTTTCACATGGGACATGAACAGCATCTCCTGAGTTGAAGTCCTGTGTTTGTTCAACGCAGTCTCACGGCAGTTCTCACGAGAAATAGTCACAAAATTGAATCTACTTGTGTAGATACACGAATTTCTCTTTTTTCGTGAAGCTCAGTGCGACTTTCAACAACGTATTCTTCATGCTTTTTCCTACAAATGTAAATATAAATGTAAAAATGGGTGTCAATTTCCGTTCTAGTCTTTTCAAAAATAAATCTAGTTAGGTTTAGGAAAAGATCGACTTGGTTAGGCTTAGGCAACAAAACTACTTAGTTAGGTTTAGGAAAAGATTGTGGTTTGGGTTAAAATAACTCCGGAAGTGTTGTAACTTAAGTACGTAAGTTACATGATAAATCAACGTTGACTTCTGGTTTCACACAGGACATGAACATCAGTCTCCTGGAGGATAATCCGGTGTTTTTAGACCAACCCATCCACCCGAGTTTGCCGCTCTTTATACTTCCCCGGTTCACAATTTTGTGGATTAATTACAAATAGATTTTCTGATTTCGTTCTGACCATCACAAAAAAAAAGAAACATAATTCACAATGCAACTTCGTTGTACAGGAGCACAATTTTTAGGAGCAGGGATGCTCTTCGAAGGTTTTCATTGTTTCATGTTGCATTTAGTTGTCACATGAAAATGACAGAGGCAGTAAAGTGAAGAGTGCAAGGAAGAGCTCAAGAGAAGTTCTGCCCAAGCTGTGCACTTCGTCGCCTCGGTGCACCTGGACGATCGCTGTGTTTTAAGTGGTGCTTGTTGATTTGTCTGTTTCAGAAGTACTACCACACCTTCAATCTGCTCCTGCAGTTCCAATTAAAAATGTAAGTTTTCAAATTCAGCCGATTAAAGTAAAAATCTCCAGAGGTAGAATGAGTTTTACGAACACAACATCCAAACCGATTGGTGAAAGTGAAGGCAGAGTGATGCGTTCCTGACAGCCGGGTGTTAACCGTGTCACATCAGTCCTCGCCGGGCAGCGCCGATTCACCCTCTGTCACTCAGTGATGGAATAAAATGATAGAGCGCAGTGTGTGTGTGTGTGCATGTCTCAGGTAGACGGACAGGTCTGAGAGGGAGATAATTACAACTATAGATTCCCTTAAGACTCCTCAGAGAGACAGACAGAGATAAAGAGAAAGAGACAGGAATAAATTGAAATAGATAAAAGAATTCAAAATGAGGGAAGTGAAGAAGAATAACTGAGAAGGGCACAGAGAGAGAGACATCAGTGTTAAGTGCCGAGGTGGTAAGTTTCATTACCCGTTATTAAAAGAGTCACATATTATCCAGGTCAGGGCAGCGAAGAGCTCCTTACAGCCCGGCTGAGAGTCCTCTGGGTCCTTTTAAATTTAAATGGGCTGCTCGCAGGTGGCAGGAGACGAAGAAGAAGAGGCATCAAAGGCGACGAGGGAGAGGGCATACGAGACTCAGATAACTAATGTCAGGGAACGAGGAAGGAGACTGATGGCTTAGGTCAGGACACAGACGAGCACAGCAGCTAATGTGATCCGACGCCCCCTATCAACAAGACGGAAAAATAAAAACATTTTTCTGATCCGACACCGCCATGGTTAACATTCACTTCTGGCGCTGCACGGTGGCAAGTCAGTTTGTTCTTGTTTTATGCATTTTGTTTGCCTGTAATCAAAGGGTGACTCCAACCGCTTGAATATAAACGTCTAGGGCAGGGGTCAGCAACCTGCAGCTCCGGAGCCACATGCAGCTCTTCAGCTCCTCTCCAGTGGCTCCTTGTGGATTTATAAACATGGAAATGAATAACTGTTTTTTATTTACATTTTCATTTTTATTTATCATTGTTGTAGGTCTATGGTACGACGGAGTATTAGAGCCACACTGAGGGAAAATAAATAAATCTGAGATTACGAGAATAAAGTCATTATATTATGAGAATAAAGTCATAATATTACAAGAATAAAGTCATAGGTTAACAAGAAGAAAAGTCGTAGTTTTATGAGAATAAAAGGAATAATATTATAAAGTAGTAATTTAATGTCTTTTTTTCTTTTTTTCCTCATAGAGATATGACTTTATTCTCGTAATATGACTTTTTTCTCGTAATATTATGACTTTATTCTGGAAATCTCTGATTTTTTTCCCTCAATGTGGCCCTAATACTCTACTATACTACTATATTTATAGTATAATAGGGTATATTCACTATATTAGACTTATATACTATATACTTAGACTGTAAACTGTGTTACCTTCATCACAATGCTCAAACGTTTTGCGGCTCCAGACAGATTTTTTATTTTTTTGTTTGCCTAAAATGGCTCTTTTGATAGTAAAGGTTGCTGACCCCTGGTCTAGGGACAGTAATTGACGTAAAACTGTCATTTGCAGGAGAGGATAAAGAGAGAACGATTGTACTTTATGGGTTAGCTTTGACCGTTTCGAGTGGACGGCCTACTGGTTCTCTTCAGTCAGTCATCAGTGGAGAGCATCCTAAATTTCTGTTTTATTGATTGGTATTTCTCACATTCTGTATTTAAGAATAAACTCAATAAGATTGGGAGTATGTGTATTAAATACAATAACACAGTAAGACACTGCTTTGTGAGTCCTGAGTGGAGAGGAAACAGCAGGCAATAAATGATGAATATGAGTTTTTACCATCAGGACAGAGTTACGTTTTTGTTTTTTTTTGTGTATGCCTACCGGTTCCTTATGTGACAAGCTTCACCTCACTAAAGTGAAAAAAGAATCCGACTGGTGGAAGCAGAGGTTGAAAGGAGCTGGGGACTGGTGAAACAAGGAGGCGAGAGCATGATGAAGCAGTAGGCAAACAGTCAGAGAAGCAGGTTAGAAGCGAATCGGAATAAACACAAGAAATAAACTTAAAATGTGACCATCTGACACGGCACGTACAAGTTAGACGTTATTTCCTACGTGTTGTAACGCCCTAAAGCCCCGCCCCCAACAACTTGTTTATTCAAAGTGCACCAACATCGACGCTGC
>CAKAOI010047751.1:0-96620 GCA_916701655.1 Sebastiscus albofasciatus
ACACACACACACACACACACACACACACACACACACACACACACACACACACACACACACAAACACTAACACACCTCGACTTACGCCACTGACGAGGCTGAGTCACAGAACATGACAATGAGAGCTGGCAGCGACTTGAAGTCTGTCCTGTTTTAAAACCACTCAGTTTCAACTTTAATTGCTTGCCCAATTAGTTTTCTCTGTTATTAACATAATGATATAATGCGATGATATATGATGACTACCGAAGAAAGAAGTAAATTTTTCCGATAAGGTTGGGTTTAATTAGTTATTTGCTGCCATAAAAGGGAGTGAGACGTCATGATTGACAGCTGTGATTGACAGCTGCTCTGTGTGAAGTAGTCGCGGAGAAGGAGGCTCGGGAATTGTACGAGAGAGGAGATGTAACTTTACCTTCCCGTAACCGTCACGAGTCTGTGTAATAGAACATGTATCAGTTTGATCATGAATGTATTTATAGAGATAGGATGGTTAGTTGTTGTGTCTTTCTAGCCAAACACATACCATGGTGCTAACGTAGTAGCTAGGTGGCTCACGCTAACGAGCTGCGGCTGTGCTCGGCTCACGATTGGCTCTGGTGCGTGTGTGTGTGTGTGGGCGGGACCTCGGTATCGCGGCTCCAGCCACCCAATCACTACTGCGCAGACTCCGGCTCCAAGTGACGTCAAAATCTCAAGATGGCAGCTCTCATATCCGGGATATTTTGGCTTCACTTTTGTACAGTGGGAGGAAGAGGAGATGCGTCTTCCATCTACATATACAGTCTATGGTCACTTCAACAATCAGTTAGCAAAACTGTTGATGATGATAAATGTTATGTAGAAGGACTAATTGATTAATCAACTAATCTATTACATAGGGGTGTAACGATTCATCTACTACATCGATGTATCAATTTATATTCCTACGATCCAACTACATCGATAGGTATTCTGCAAGTTGTCCTTCACGGGAGACGTACTGTATACCGATATAAAATCGATTTGCAACACAAAAATCGATTGTATCTATACTAAGCATTTGCACCTTGTATTTGAGGACAACAAACGTCATATGAAAATGTTTTTTGGCTCTTTTATTAGTAAAGAAATGTTAAAAGTTACACTCTCCAGACATGCGCCGCTTCCCAGCATTGGATGCTTGATGGGCTGTCACTTGACGCAAGGCACCAGGCTCCTGATTGGACGAACGCCTTCTCTCCGTGGGCTACTGCTCCCAGCTTTCAAACCGGAAACAACATGGCGGCTCGTTTGGAAACTGTCTTCTCTTACATCACGAAAATTGTGTTTCTGAAAACATTTGAGGCGAGAAATAAGCCATGCAGTTGCTGAATCTGTCTTTATTTTGGATCGACAACGTTTATTTTAAAAGATTCTCGGGACTGTATCAATTTCAAATAATTGAATCGTATCGTATGGTATAGTTCTAGATGAGCCAAATATCGTCCTTGAATCGTATCGGAACCATGGCAATCGTATCGCATCGTATCGTTGTAAAACCGTATCGTTACATCCCTACTATTACATCTTCTAAATAACAATCATCTGTCTGCAATGATGAACCAGGAGTCCAACTTCTATATGGTAGGATATATTCAGAAGAATAATGAACGCTGTAACTAACAGCAGCAGGCAGCTAAATGCCATTTAGGCCAATGTTTGACAGCCACGTATTAAAGAACAAGTACCAGAAAAAGAAATGCCAGAGTTAATAACTTGGGATGTACAAGGAGCTCAGGTCTTTGCTTTAAGATGAGGTAAGTGTGTGCATGTGTGTGTAGAGACGGGGGTGGGGTGGGAGGGTGTTGGTGGAAATGGAGTAAGCCAGGTGCAGAGAGAGAAAGAGAGAGAAAGAGAGAGAGAGAGAGAGAGAGAGAGAGAGAGAGAGAGAGAGAGAGCTGCAGTAAATGTTCACCAGCTTTATGACTTCCGCTCACCTAGCAGGACAGGAAGCTAACACACTGCTGATCCTGCCGCTGGAGCAGGAGGGGACCCGCACACACACACACACACATTTAGACACACAGTAAGCTGCATGAATATCAATTTTCACTGATTTAATTTGCGAGTTTTACATTTAACTTGCACGGTGCATTGCCAGTAGCCTGCTCCGAATGCAAGTTTCAGAGCATTTGTGCTGCACGTCTGAGACATTTGGGAGTCTCGAGGGTCTATAAATATCACCCTAATTAGCATTCCTGTTATTAAATGCAGCAACCAATCAACTGCCAACCAACTCATTTCAACACAGAACATCCAACTCTCCAACCAGCGGTGCACTGCTGCCCCCTGCTGAATACACACTGCGTGCATGTGTCCATGCGTACGTGCACATGTGCACAGGTCTGTGCGTGTGTCTTCGCATGTGTGCATGTGTTGAAACCAGGCCAAGAATGCATGGCTTGTTTTGCAGACTGCTAATTAAGCCACAGAGAGCATTTTAACGTGTTTCTAGAGCAGCAGGCAACCGGATGGAGGGAGCGGAGAGGAGGAGGAGGAGACGGAGCAGGGGGGATATGGGTGGGGGAAAAGGCAAACTTCTCTGTAATTACACTTCCCAGTGCTTGGCGGGGCGCTCGGGCCCTGCGACTTCCGAGAGGCAATCTGTGTGACTGTGGGTATGTGTAGCGTGAAAAGAGAGGGCCTGCAGTCTACAGTTTGGGATGCCGATGCACTAATTGCTCCGCTACACCCTGACAGGTCATTTAGGAAGTACGGTGGAACACACGCTCTCACATGCACAAACACACACACACGCCCCTTCCCGTCTCACACCTCTGAAAGTGGGATGGGAAACAATCTGGCAACTAAGGGTTGGGCGATATGGTTTACATCATTATCATATCACAAAGGTATTGAAAAATCACATATAAATAGAGCTGAAGCAATCAGTCGCCTGTTCAATTATTCTACGGATAATATATAAGCAAATATTTTTTGATTATTAATCAATGATTTAAGTCATTTTTAAATAAAAATGCTGGAGATTTCATAGTTTCAGCTCCTCAGTTGTGAGGATTTGCAGCTTTTCTCTGTTATAAATCATTGTAAACTGAATATTTTGGCTGTTGTAGGGCTCCGACCAACAATTATTTTCATTGTCGATTAATGTGACGATTATTTTCTCAATTAATCGATTCGTTGTTTGGTCTATAAAATATCAGAAAATGGTGAAAAATGTCAATCAGTGTTTCCCAAAGCCCAAAGTGACATCCTCAAATGTCTTGTTTTGTCCACAACTCAAAGATATTCAGTTTGCTGTCATAGAGGAGTAAAGAAACCAGAAAATATTCACATTTAAGAAGCTGTAATGAGAGGATTACTCAAACCGATTAATTGATTATCAAAATAGTTGGCGATTTATTTAATAGTTGACTACTAATCTATTAACCGATTAATCGTTGCAGCATTAGACTGTTGGTCGGACAACACAAGACATTCAAAGGCGTCACTGTGGATTTTAGGATATCGTGATGGCCATTATCAGTATTCTGTGACATTTCATAGACCAAACAATCGGTTATTCAATCAAATAATCAGCAGATCAATAATCGAGAATTACTATTAGTTGCAGCCATCATATGAAACAATCAGATGTATGTTCAGAAAAATGAACTGTGCGCCACTGTTACACATTACATGAGACCAAACCCAAACAAAAATGCAAAAGAATGACATGATAATAAACAACTATTTTCATTATCAATTATTACATTTCTTGATTAATCGTTTTGTCTATGAGATGTCTGAAAAATGCCAAACACACTTTCCCAGAGTCAAAGGACGGTAAAGCTTCACATTTCTTGTTTCGTCTGGCTAACCGTCCACAACTCAAAGATATTCATTTTACTATCATCATGTAAGACAAAGAAAAGCAGCAAATCTGGAAGCTGGAGAACCGGTAGAATTTGTGCAATTTATTTAAACAATTATCAAAATTGTTGCAGACTAATTCTCTGTCGATCCGCTACAGTCTATTAATTGACAAACCGTTTCAGCTTTGAAGATCATATATCACCACAAAATGATTTCACCTGAAAGTCAATTACTGCTCAGAGCTACTGGCAACATCAGATAAAAACTAATGAAAAGACACACTCTAGTGATTCACATAATACCTCCTCTGCTATGCAATTATATCTTTGTTCAAAATAACTAACAACAGCAGTGAAGGGGTTTTCCTACCTCTTAATGACAGACAGGTACAAACTGCTTCACCATTATTTGCTTTTTCTCTGAGCCAATGCAGATAAAGGAATACAGCCCAACTTGGCCGGTGGGCTGAGTGATTATTTAAAAGTTACTGTAGGTTAACTGTGTGCATGCTTGAGCACAGACTGCATTATTACAAAACAATGCTGACCTGACTCCTCAAATCAAAGTCGACTCTGTTCTAACAAAGCAGAGATGTTTGGATTTCCCCCTGCAGTTCGCCCCCGCATTTTCCCTCTGTTAACCTTCTCTTTCAAATCTCTTTGCCCACTTTTAATCTCTCTCTGCCCCCCCTCCCTTCCTCCCAGCTCTTCTTTGTTGAGGTAAGAGGCAGGTATGTGCTTGTGCAGGTGGGAACACAGCGCAGCGCTGCACGCAGGCAGGCAGACGAGCATGACATCATTACATTCCTCAGACCTTAGAGTCACTGCACAAAGCCTTTTTGACAACAACCAAACACCACACTAAACACAGTCCACCTAACCCATTTCCTCTTGTATTCAGCTGTAATCTAAACAGTGCAGGTACGTTATTGACATCATTTCTTCTTTCTAGGATGAGGTCAACGCTGAAGACCCGCATATTACCTCATTTTCTCACGGAAAGGATCACGATAGGCGCATCTGGTTTGCCAGCTAGTGTGTGCCGCATCAGAGTATAGGCAGGAGTCCAAATAAGATACAAGTTGAGCTCCTCTGGTGCCAAACCAGAGGAAAATTAAACATTTTTTGGCCTTGTAGTACATAGGATGTCCTACCACAAGAGGGCAGCACAGTCTATGATAATGTGTTTCTATAGCAGTGATTTCTGCACCCTGATCTGAAACCTACTGACTCACTTTTACAGCTGTTTTTATAGCACAATCCTGTTGTCACCTCTGGATTATCTGATTCATTATCAGTGCCTGCTTTTTCATAATCTGTTTTCACACAGCAGGATTCACCACAATCAAGGCAATCTGTTATCTGCAGAGCCTCACACAGCTTATCTATGACATCTCACGTGAGGGAGCGAGGAGGATCAAATTAGCTGATTGATTGTCGATCACACACACACACACACACACCGCTGCACCATTTCAAACCTAAAAGGGAAGCTAAATGCCACAATCCCCCGTCTGTCTCTCCCGCACTCTCACCTCAATCCCCTCCATCTGTCACAGTTATCCCCGTGGTAACTGATCTGCGAGCGGTATTGATTAGACTGTAACGCCGCTGATGAGCAGCCGCGGTATAAAGCGAGGAGAAGGGGGAAAACTCATTAATCCGAGGGATCTGAGTGGTAAACCGCCGTTCTGTTCATCTGACGGTTGAGGTCAAAGGTCAAGCTAAGAGCCAGATGGGGCATATATCAGTGTGGGGTGAAAGGATAATATCTGTTCCATCCGTTTATATCCTTTAATTTGTTTACTGGTTGGTTTGGGGTCTTTGTCACAAGATATAAAACTATAAAATGGCCATAATCACGGGGTTAATTTCTCCTCTCTTTGGTTAATTTGCAAGTAATCCATGGAGCTACGGGATGAAGAGAGGTCCAAAACACCACCCACACCGCTCCACTTTCTCCTCACCCACAGTCACACAAAACTTGACCCCCTTTTTTTTCAACACATCAGCACATCAGTCCTGCCCCACGTGTGACGTGACATCACACGTCGGGCGTCCTCACCACAGCTGGCTGCTCGGGAGCGCTCTTTGTTAGTGAGACAGCAGGTGTGCAATAACTCCAGCCAATATACTGCCCCCAACCCCTTCGGAGACAGCCAGTTGCCATGGAGACTGGCTCAATGAAGCATCCATTCTACCCCCTCTCACCCCCTCACGCCTCTACCGCTTCAAACAGGATACACACCACAAATAATGATTAGCCTCCACATCAACTTTGTTACAGATTATCGTGTGTGTGTTTTGGTGGATTCTTCACGGCTATAATTTGCTATGGTGGATTATTTCATCTTTTTGTGTTGGAACAGAAGCAAGCGTTTGAACTGTGTTAAATATTCAACAAGCGTTACACTGCATGGTGCTAATCAGACTACATTTAAATGATTTTTCCTGTTGGATAAGGTCAATAGCAAAGGAACATTCGCTCATCAAAAAACTAGGCAATGCTAATGACCTTTATTAATATTTTATTTACTGCACCTCCAACCCACCTTTGCTACCTCATTTAATTTTATTTTAAAGAAAAATTATAACTTGCACACTTTTCTAATATAACTATATGTAGTGTCATTGCACACTTTCCTACTGTATATAGTATGTTATTGTTATTTTATGTTCATATTTTGTATTATTTTCTAAGCTAGTTGTAGTAGTCTGGTAGTATAGTGTATTCTAATGTATTCTTTATATTGTGTATACTACAGATATTATCTCTAGTGTTGATATGTATATTTATTGTATATTTACTGTCCCTGTGCATTGTCTAGATAACCTGCTGCCCAATATGGGATCAATAGATCTATCTATCTATTAGGACTGCACGACATATATTTTTTTTATCATCATCGCAACGCCAATTTGCGCAATAAACACATCACAAAAGACTGCAATATTGCACATTGGGATTCTTTTGAGGTAGTTGAAAGAAAGTATTAGTAGAAGAATGCACTTTAGAATGTAACTATCATTCCTGTTTTATTGGTGCCTTTTGTGTTCAGTTCAAAATTCAATTTGTTCAATAAACAACATTAATTGATGATATCCTTTAATTTTTTTATATTCAACAAGCAATTTGTTGTATTTTAGCAGAATACTGAAAGCAGCAGAAAGACAGAACCGAGCGCACTTTAATACCTATTTATTTATATATTGCAAGTAATATCGTTATTACGATATTCAACAAACTAATCGCATATTTTCCTCATATCGTGCAGCCTTACTATATATCTATGTATCTATCTCCATCTAAGAGAGGTACAGATATTAGTTAACGGTGCAATTTAAATATAATATAACATTTGGCATGTGCATTGATGCTGAAAAACATAATAAATGTATCAATTACCACCAATATAGACAAATATGTTTTTACTAGCCCTGTTTTTACTAGCCCTTCTATGTCTTTATTACCTAGCTATAAATTAAATAACTTGCATTAATTTCATACTACTCCTGGTCTATTACATGCAAGGTGACAGTGAAATGAAAATCTAATATGCATTGCAACAAGTTGAAGCTTGTGCATGTGGAAGAAATTGCAAAAAATATAATAAATGTATCAATTACCACCAATATAGACACACTTTTTTTTTACTAAAGCACTATTATGTCTTTATTACCTAGCAATAAGTTAAATAACTTGCATTCATTTCATACTATTCCTGGTCTATTACATGCAAGGTGACAGTGAAGGTGACAGTGAAATGAAAATCTAATATGCAGTGCAACAAGTTGAAGCTTGTGCATGTGGAAGAAATTGCAAATTTCACTGCATGTCTTGACCCAACTTGCTTCAACAGATATGGCGGTCAATGGTAATGAAATGACACCAACATTATCTGGAAAACAATGCAAAAAGGTGATGTCTGGATGACACACCTGAGGTGAGTAAAAGCAGCTCAATACACAAGAAGCACCAGTGTGAGACTTTAATACCTATTTATTTATTGCAAGTAATATCGTTATCGCGATATTCAACAATGTAATCGCATATTTTCCTCATATCGTGCAGCCTTACTATCTATCTATGTATTTATCTACATCTAAGACAGGCACAGATATTAGTTAACGTTTCAATTGAAATATAATATAACATTTGTCATGTGCATTGGTGGTGATGGTGAAAAATATAATAAATGTATCACTTACCACCAATATAGACAAATATGTTTTTTACTAAAGCACTACTATGTCTTTATTACCTAGCAATAAGTTAAATAACTTGAATAAATTTCATACTATTCCTGGTCTATACATGCAAGGTGAAAATGAAAATATAATATGCGGTGCAACAAGTTGAAGCTTGTGCATGTGGAAAAGGATTGCAATTTCACTGCATGTCTTGCCACAACTTGCTTCAATAGATATGGGGTCAATGGTAATTAGGTGAGAGGTAAAGACATTAGTTAACGGTACAATTGAAATATAATATAACATTTGTCATGTGCATTGATGGTGATGGTGAAAAATAGAATAAATGTATCAATTACCACCAATATAGAGAAATTTTTTTTTACTAAAGCATTACCTAGCAATAAGTTAAATAACTTGCATTCATTTCATACTATTCCTGGTACCTACCTATACATGCAAGGTGAAAATGAAAATATAATATGCAGTGCAACAAGTTGAAGCTTGTGCATGGGGAAGAAAATTGCAATTTCACTGCATGTCTTGCCACAACTTGCTTCAATAGATATGGGGGTCAATGGTAATTAAAGGGACACCAACATTATCTGGAAGCATTGCAAAAAAAAAGGTGATGTCTGGATGACACACCTGAGGTGAGGAAAAGCAGCTCAATACACAACAAGAAGCACCGGTGTGAGACTTGCACCGCATCAGGCCTGGATATGTAAACACACACACAGACAGACTCCTCACAGCAGCAGCAGTGTTAGCTGTGACACCGCTGCCTGCTCGGAATGCTATTTACACCTATGAGGCCCTGCAAGTCAATGCAAAAAGGTATCTATCATGGCTAATACACAATAAAACAAGCCGGTTACTTATTCCACAGTGTTTTAAAGTGTCATGTTGGCTGAATAACTCGCACTCAGACGGAGCCTCGGCTGCAGCAGCGAGATGCAGGAATAGCGGACTGCAGAGCCGAGCCCTATCGCAGCTAACTAGCCTAAGCTGCTGCTATAGCTACCAGCAGCCTAGCAGCGGTCTCCTAGCAGCGCTGCGCCGCCCTCCCCCCCTCTGGCCCCGGACTCACCGATGTGATTGTCCTCGATGTGGACGATGAGCTCCGAGAGAGACTCGAACTGGAGACCGCAGCCACCGAACCTGCAGGAATTGGAGAAGAAAGAAGCGGCGGCGATGCCCGTCATGGTTGCATTCAGGAGGTGGAAGGTGGAGGTGGAGGTGTGGAGGTAGGGGGTACCCGGTGGGAGGTGAGCGGAGAGAGGAGGCAGAGTGTTCGGGTTCGGGGTGGGAGCAGCCGCAGAGCGCGGAGCGGCGGAGCGGAGCAGCGGAGCAGACACCGGGGCGGCCAGACAGGACAGCGGCGAGGAGGCGCAACTGGGAGGCTGGAGGGGGAGGGTGGAGGAGGGCTGGCTGGTGGGAGATACGTCACGACCTGCCTACCTGTTGGTGGGATCCATCTGAGACCCTGAAGATCTGACTATACATGAATGAATGAATGAAAGACTTTATTTCAAACATAAAAATAAATAAAAACAGATACAAAATAATAACAAACAAAACAAGAGTAATAGTGTCCGAAAAGGAGTAGGTAGAAGTAAAACTTATATTTTCCTACCCCTTTCTCACTTCTCTCCTATTAAAGTCCCATATTATAATAATATATAATGTTTTTTATTATAAAGCAGGCTTAAGTCCTATATAAATACTGTGAAAGTATCGAAACACTCAATCCAGAGGGAAATACATACACAGCCCGTATTCAGAAACTCTGCATTTGAAACAAGCTGTCAGGATTTCTGTCCATTAGTGATGTCACGAATATACAATATTTAGAGTAAACATTTTAAACGTAAACATTCTAAATGTGTCCCAGTTTATTTCCTGGTTGCAGTGTATGTGAATTTCATCAGCTGACAGGAAGTACACATGGACCCAAGCTGTTGCCTAGCAACGCAAATCCTGTTGCAATTCTGTCAAAATGCGCTAAAACGGAGCGTTTCAGACAGAGGGTAAATACGGGCATATTCAGGCAGACAGTATGAGGAAAATAAAGGGTTTTTTGAACATTACAGCATGTAAACATGTTCTAGTAGAAACACAAAATACAAGTATGAACCTGAAAATTAGCCTAATATGGGACCTTTAACTCATATATCATAGAATGATAATATGATATAATATATAAACTATCCCAGATTTATTTACACCCCAAATTAAATATATGAACAGCATCCCAAGTTTATTTACAACCCACATATCCATCCGGAGTTAAAAAGTAGATATAAACCAACCCTTATAATACAACCCTTATCACAACTCTTCCTCATCCATATACCTCCCAAAAATATATTTTTTGTATGACATTATTATTTTTACTGACATCAAAACACACTGAAATAAATCAAAGATAAATCATATGCATGCGTTATATAGACACCAAACACATCATATGTGTTGGCCTTTGCTATGAACATAATCTGATTCATCAGTTTTTTCAGATATTGTCTTCTTGCTTTTTTAAAAAAAAAGCATTAACATTTTCTGTAGCTAGGTCTTAACATCTCATCTAGTCAGGTCTCAATTTGGATGACTGCTAATTTCTCTGCGTACAGTGTTCCACCAAAGACTCAAATCTTCCTGTATTTGGAGGCCAAGTTGGCAAACTCTAATGTTATGAAAGCTGTTGCACTGTAAAAGGCAATATGTCAATATGTTTACAAACCTCTACGTGTTATACAAATATACAGTATATTACCTTCTATAGGTAATCAAATACAGATTAACTGATATCTCTTCCGTACCTATGGTGGGGTTAGGTAAATTGAGGCCACTTTTGGTAAATGAGTTATAAGACCATCAAATAAGCTATTATTTGATGAAGTTAAATTATTTTTTTCACTCTGTTATTATTCTTTTTTTTACACTTTACACACACAAGCCCAAAATACCTACATTCACAAACAGGGCCTATTCACATACATTAATGGATAGATGTCAGAGTGAGGGGGCTGCCAATGGACAGGCGCCCCGAGCAGTTTGGGGTTTGGTGCCTTGCTCAAGGGCACCTTGGCAGTGCCCAGGAGGTGAACTGGCACCTCTCGAGCTACCAGTCCACACTCCATACTTGGTTGGTACAGGGACTTGGCCGTCGACACTCCAGTTCCCAAGCCAAGTCCCCTGACTGAGCTACTGCCGCCCCCCATATAATACTGTATATGCTAAGTACAAGGAATTATTATTATTAACAGTTTATTTAACTGTAGACCGCCTGTAGCAGGTAATTTACTGTACATTTATCCTAAAGCTGATGCTTAACTTGAGCACCACCCTGTATTAAAGCATTAAATAAGAGTCCCATTAGGATGTTAGAGCCTGACAATGAATAGGCCTGAACAGTCATCCAGATACTGTGTGGATATGATCTGGAAGAGGACGCGAGTCACCTAGGAGTGGCAGCATCATAGTCCCAGAATAACAACTGGTTGTGAGCTGGTCATGTGCTGACAATCTTGGAGATACTTTCACACACAATCCTCATTTTCATATGTATATAGTACTGTATTTCATTTGATTTATGTCATCACTTTTTTTTAATCTTACCCTTATTGTCATTTTATCTTATATATTGCTTTTGGTGCTGAGCTGACCCCTTCATCCTGAACATTTCATTGTCCCGTTGACCCTGTTGTAACCTGCACATGACAAATAACACTGAAACTTGAAACTAAATTCTTGTCTTCATATTCATCATGGTAAATAGCTGCTGGATTAGGCCTAACATTTTTTCCAAACATTCATTTGCAGGAACATGCTGTAATTCCTTTTTAATGTCTTTTATGCCTTTACGTAATCACTTTGAATTGCTTTTGTCTATGAGATGTGCAATATAAATACCTTCTTGCCTTGCT
Organism: Sebastiscus albofasciatus; assembly: GCA_916701655.1. Lineage (NCBI taxonomy): Eukaryota > Metazoa > Chordata > Actinopteri > Perciformes > Sebastidae > Sebastiscus > Sebastiscus albofasciatus. The sequence goes on from CAKAOI010047751.1 coordinate 11,956, forward strand.
TTTTTGTTTTAATGGAGTTGAAGTAATGGGCTTATTTTACATGTTTATAAAACATATCAGTGCTTTAGCTTGCAACTGCTTCAAAACAGACCAAAATGGAATTTTGGAAATCTAAAATTCAATTGTTGTTTGCAGCATTTTAAATTATTGTTGTTTATTTTCCATCACTGTTGCAAAGTTGTTGTTTTTTTAAGAGTATATTTATTGATTTCAAAAGGGTCGAACAATCAAGGATTAAGGAGCATAATACAAATATGAACCCTCTTTTCCAACTCACCCTCAACACAGAACACATTCTCCACACAGGAGCCAAAAAACAAAATAAAATACAATATATAAATAAACAATAAAAAAATATATATATACATATATATATATAAACAATAAATTAAATTAATATATATAAAATATACATATGCACATACATATACAGTACATACACACACACTCTCACATATATATATATATATATATATATACTGTATACATACACAATATTAAAAAAAGAATTGTCACAAAGTTTATAGTGTAACTGCATGTGTAGGCTATCTCTAGTTAAGATATATTAGTTGCATAACCCATTGACAAGAGCATCTATCACATCCATAAAGTTTAAGGATTAATGTTGCTCTGTGATGGCTCAGTGGTGAGGAGAGGACTTTGTAATGTGTGTGTGGCTCCCAGAGAGACGAGAATGTCCTTAAATCACTGGGGTCGGCTAACCAGGGCCGGCTGGCCTGTGTTGGACCTGTTAATCGAGCGTTAAAATGGCCTGTCATAAACCACTGGCCAGTGACTTCAGCAAACAACCTTAAGACCTGGAAACACACTCACTCTTCTTTTTCTGACCGCCTTACTATCTCCCAAACCATTTGAAACACACACAAATATATAAAATAAACTCAGATTCACAGCTGCAAAGAAGTACACAAACAACATGAGATCACCTGGCGTCCACACATGTACAGTACAGAAATCCAGTGACTTCATCAGCCCAACACAGATGTTCTCTCTTACACACAAACACGTACGCAACATAAACACACTCATTACACACACACACACACACACACACACACGGTGTATCAGAGATGTGACAGTGACGCAGTTCCCGACACCATTACGTAAATGAGAAGTGGTAGCATGTGTTGTGAAATGCAAGAGAGAGAAAGGGAGAGACTCAGGAGCGAGTTTATGGTGCATGACATCATCTGATCTGAGGTCTGTGTGGGTGGCGCACAGTGTAACCGTTTGGGATGGATTTCAGATTAGTGTGGATTTTCTGATTATCAGCTTCCTTTTGAAGACAACTAGATAAACCAGTGCGACGATTGACACACAACACCAGTGTGCCCGTGTTGTGCAGTGTGGATCAAACGAAATCAAAACACAAACAACAAGTGGTCTGCTCTTGAGTGGATCTGCATGTTAGGGCAGATAAATTTAACTCATCGCATTACATAATCAGATGACTGTAAGTTGTATACTTGGATGTATTTGTTTCCAGTTACTTTTAAAAAGGGACTGTTTGTAAGTTTTTACACATATAAATGTTTTTTGATTGTTTTTTATTGTCAATGTGTGAACAGGTTGTAACCTAACCTAAAAAATGAGACCTTCCACAACTTTCTGGGTGTCCTCTATCAGCCTGTAGACTGCTTTTAATGTGAAGAATGCGTTTTTTTCTAGGAAAATCCAACAGATGTGACGTCATGTGGGCTCGCAAGTGCCTTTGCTCTCTTCAGCTCCGCTACAGGGCTAACAGTGTGCAACCATAGCTAACGTTCGGTTAGAAATACAGTCCGGTCACGCCAACTAACAACTAGCCCCCACCACAACTCAGACTCCAACACAAACTCCACAGAAGCATAAAAAAACAAAGTTTTATCCAGTGAAGCCCGTCTTGGAAAACATGAATGTGACCGACGTTGGGGGGGGGGGCGGTGGGGGTGGGAGGAACTAGGATCAACAACGATATTGTGGTTTTAGCTGTCAATCACGTTCAATTTCGTGTGTGTCGCCTCACTGAGCACAAGCGCAAGCAACAGGACGCTAACTGTCGTTGACTTAACGGCCACAGGTGTCACTGTTAACAAGTAATTTCTGATTCTTACATATAGCCCCTTTAAGTCCCACATTAGTCCCACATTACTTTCACTTCACTGATAGAAATACTCAGAAATGTATCAAATCAAAACATTTTGGCAGCTGAGCCAGATGTGGGATGTAGCCACAGTGAGGATAATGCTACATGGGGATTGAGGTCAGTAAGTTTGTTTGACCTTTGACCTGGCACGCCATATATTTACAGACAGGGTGACATCAGGCTCTGAGCAGGCAGCTCTCTAAAGCTCCCAGTCTGGCTGTTAAGAGCCATGCTGAGGTGAAGATGCCAGATGCTAATGGCTGGTGTAGCCACTGAGTTATGGAGGTAGTTGTAATCTCAGTGGCATTGTCTGCTCTGGGGCACCAGCAGCCCGAGACTTCCTGTCTGCCGTCATACACTTTTTAGTGTGACTGTGCACTCTTCACACGTGCTTGTAAAACATCCCATATCTTCACTGAAAACAAAGCTGCAGTGATTCATATCCACACACGGGGGAAGAGCTCAAAACACAGGGTGACATCATCACAACTTCCTGTTTCTTCTTGTTGCCATGGCTGCCAGGATTTGCATACTTTAGGGTGATTGGTGGATGATGAGTCAGTAGGGTTTGGTCCCGTTTTGCACTTCAACCACAACAAAACCATATCCCTCTGTTCACCGGAAAGCCTGACCATACATGGCAGAGATATTACTCCATGGCTCAGCTCAGTGGAGAGATGAATGACTAAAGTCCCACCTGTTATTTTGTATGACCAATGGGATTTCATGGCATCATATTAATGAGTTTGATCAAATTACATAACAGTGGGCATTTATTTAACTTTGGAAAAAATAATTGAATTCAGTATAACTTAACTGAAAACCATTAAACAACAACATTCTTTTAGCACAAAACAGCACAAAACTGTGAAACTGTTCCTGTAATCTTGTGTCAGAACGGGGCATGACTCTTTGCCCTGATCGTGACTTATGACATCATATTAAACACACAATGACTACCAGTGTGTGTTGACTGTGGATGCGTTGATGGTGTCTATCACAATGCGCTACACTTTATCAATAACCCTCTACTACTAAAACTTCTGAACTATCTCACGTCTCTTATCTCATTTAAATCTTCTCCAAAACTACAGTAAGATATACTATATGATCCAAAAATAACTTGATCTTGCTGTAGCAGTAATTTTCATTACCCTGGAGAAGCTTTATAATGTGTTTTATGACTATTGTAATAGAATATGTAGGCCTATATATGTGTATTAATTATGTCTATTAATTATGTTTGTCACTTGATTGTTGGTTGTCTGACTTAAGCTATATTATATATATATATGGTTGTCTGATTATAAATGTTTTATTGTTATTATTATTATTCTCAGGTCTCTCCTGAGAAAGAGATCTTGATCTCAGCGTGACTACCTGATTAACTAAAGATTTGTGTGTAGAGAGACAATACAGCCTTTTTTGGGCTCATCAGAGCTTAAAACGGGGCTACTGGACCAATTTATTAATAGTAGTAGTAGGAGGAGGAGGAGGAGTAGTAGTATTAGTATTAGTACTACTATCATTTTTATTATTATTGCTATTGTTATTATTATTATTAATCATAATAATCACAAGAATAGTATTATTATTACAATTATCATTATTAGTATTAGGCCTAGTACTGTTATTACGAGGCCTAATAATTATTATTATTGTTATTATTATTATTATTATTGTTGTTGTTGTTAGTGTTATTATTATTATTATTATGAATCATGATAATCACAAGAATGGTATTCTTATTACAATTACCATTATTGATAAGCCTACTACTGTTATTAGTAGGCCTAATCATTACTATTATTATTATTATTATTATTATTATTATTGTATTATTGTTGTTATTGTTGTTGCTGTTGTTTTAGTAGTTGTTATTATTATTATTATTATTAATAATAATAATCATGATAATATATATATTTATTATATTATTATTATTATTATATTATTATCATTATTATTATCATCATCATAATGCTACCATTAGTTGTAGCCATTATGTTAATAGCCTGTTTAAGCAGTGTTATTAAGCTAATATACTAATCATAGTCTATCACGTTCTCAGTTTCCTAATTTTTTCTCACCTCAATCCTTTGTTTATGTTTCATAATAATAACTTATTTCTAAAATAAACAGAGGCTATAACATAACCCTCAGAAAAAAAGTTTTAAAAACTTGGGGTCTAATGTGGACGCATGATCCACTCGATGCTGGGACGTCCCGGTTCAGACAGACTCAAAGAGTGGAGAGAGAGAGAAACAGAGAAACTGGGTCTCGCCGCCCACCCGGTCGGTCTGCCCCGTGTCCCGTCACGTTGCTGCCGCTGCTGGTGTGTCTCTGACTCTGTCTCTGTCGGTCCACCATGCCGTCCCGGTCCGTCCCCCTACCGGCCGGTGTCCTAACCCCGCCCCCCCTAACCTCCCTCCACCACCAGTACGGGACCGCAATGATTTAGAACTTCAGGAATCCCACGTGACGTCACCGGCAGGGTGATGTAATGCTTCTGTAAATAGATCGTATTGTAATCTCGCTCCAGTCCAACGTGGTTCCTCTCTGGAGCGCCGCTTGTGTCCACTCTCTCTCTACTTTGTAGGTAAGCCTATACCACAATTTACTTTCATTCACAAAAAAACTTTAGCTCAGCCTCACTTTCTAACACACTGGGTGTGCTGAATTAAAACGCTCATTTCTTCTTGTTTTTACGCGTTAAAGGAAAGTTAACGGAGGGAAGTTTTTTGGCGAGTTTACCGGGTGAAGTCTCATCACCAGGCGGACGAGGTTGAGCGCGTCTATTTGGGGGGGTGTGACAGCACTCTCCATACAGCTGTGTGTTGTTTATGACATGAGCAGGTTGCTTTAACGGAAAGGAAAACACACCGGCATGTTCTTGAGTGCGCACACCGGAGGCTGACCGACCGACTACCGGACGCTTTGCTGCCTATAATTTGATCTGAATGAGCGCTTCAATGGTGTTGACATTCATCCCATCAAACATGGCAACTTTGAGAAATAATAAGTAAGTAAAGTTGGTTGGATATTTACAAGCACAGGTGGTTTTTAAAAGTTGTGCGTAAAAGTCTGATGATTTGGTTTTGCGCCCTCCTCCTTCTCCTCCTCCAAAAAAAAAAAAAATAATAATCCGTTTTAAATTGGCAACATGTGTTGGATTTGTTGTATTAAAGGGTGACGTCATTCCGTATTTATGTGACAGAAGGTTTTTGCTGGAAATGTGCTGAGTCTGCTCATCTTGTGTTGTGAGTGCTGAGGAAAAGAGAAGCTGTTGATGATAATCATTATTATCGTCATATATCTGTGTATTTATATCTGAAATATCAATATCGTGGCACAAAGAGAGGCTGGTTGAAGATAATCATGATTATCATCATCTATGTATGTGTTTATATCTGAAATATCAATGTCGTGGCTCAAAGAGATTCAAGATTCAAGATGTTTATTGTCACGCAGGTTAAACAGGTACATACGTGTGAAATACTTTTTGCTGGGAAGCTCCATTAAAATAATAAGTTATATTACATTTACATTACAATTATAAAGAATAAATACTTTGTACAAGGGCATATTAAGAATATATACCTGCATTTTAATAACATATATATTAAGAACATATACAGTATATACAGTATAAGATATATTTTTGTGTGAGAAGGTGTCGTATGAATTATCTATTTAAAAGTCTGATGGCCTGGGGGAAAAAACGAAGAGCAGGCTGCACACTGTAAAGTTAAAGCTACTCTGTCTTTTTTTCAACTGATTTTGTAGATCTATCTATAATGTTGTGGACACTTGCTTTGCTTATTTCCACTTTGTAATACACACTCACTCACCTATGAAGTCACCTCTACTCGCAGGGGTTGGAAAATGGGGGCCGAGGCAGGTTGAAACCTGTCAGGCCTACAGTTCAGCCCTCCCTCCGCCGCCTCCCACCCTCATTCCTTCTCTCTTCCATTCATTGTGTACTCCTCCTCCTCTCTCTCTCTCTCTCTCTTTCTCACTGCCACTTGCCCTTTCCATTCCTCTCTCCATCACCCTAATGTCACTCTCCAACCCCTCACGCCTCACACACACTTTCCATTTCTTATGGAAGCATGTACTTTTGCCCTCTCTCTCTCTCATCGCTCCTCTCTTTAGCTCTCACTCTTTCCCATAACATCGGGACCCACTTTACTGTCTTCTCAGCGCTTTTTCTGCTCACGCGAAAGTTTGCTTGAGGGGAAAGCAAAGTGTGTACCTGAAAGCCATCTGTACCTTTAATACTTCTCGATCACCTCTTCCTCCGTCTTTCAGTAAACCCACCAGATTCGACTGGCCTACATTATGCCTACTATGTTGTAAAAGTGAAAGTGAAACTTAAAAGTAACACGTTCTAACATGAAATGAATGAAACGTCATCTTTTGAACATAAACAAAAAGGCTTCTTTAGGTTTAGGCAAAAAAAAAAAAAACACAGCAACTTTTTAAGGTTTAGGGAACAAAACTACAACTTCTTTAGGTTAAGGCAAAAAAAAAACACTATGTTAAGTTTAGAGAAAAACACTGTGTTTTATGTTAAAATAACTACAAACACAACTACTCATTGTTGGTTTCACATGGGATACGAACTCCAGGTGCCTCCTCGGTGAAAACCCTGTGTTTTGGAATGGACTTGCATTTCTATAGTGCTTTTCTAGTCTTCCGACCACTCAAAGCGCTTTACACTACATGTCAGCATTCATCCATTCACACACACATTCATACACTGATGGCAGAGGCTGCAAAGGTGCCAATTTTGCCCATCAGGATGTAATCTAAATCCCATTCACACACCGATGGCTATGCCTTCGGGAGCAATTTGGGGTTAAGTGTCTTGCTCAAGGACACATCGACATGTGACCCGGAGCAGCCGGGGATTGAACCATCCGATTGGTCGATAACCTGCTCTACCCTCTGAGCCACAGCCGTTTTGTGTCCCATCCATTGTCCCCAACCTTTACCCCTTATGGACTTTCACACTGTCTATACTACAGTGCCTGACTTCCACTTCTGCTCCTGTCATAATTAATATGGTCGCTAGAGGTCGCTGTCATGTTCTTTTATACCTTATTTCAGCGATCGACCATGTGAATGGATGATAAAAACTACTAGTAGGTGTAGTAGGCCACTATTGACCCACATCTATGGGGCTTATAGCAACTGATTGCACCTATTTAATAGCCTGACAACAGTCTAATCGGCTGGCAAACTTGTACTATAGGAGGATGAAAAGTCAAGCAAGGGTCACCCTGTTTACCTCTCTACAACCGTGTGAATCTTTGGTGACACATGCCTGAGGCCAGGGAGTTGAATGTGTCTTCTTTTGCTCTCAGTGGAAAATGAAGGGGTCAGCAGCAGCAGCAGCAGCACTTCAAATAGTCATAATTACCCCCCATCACTGGCTTAATATCTCCACCGAAGAACTGAGTGGGTCAAGCTTGGGTTAGCGCCGCAATGTGGGTTTATCATTGTACTCTATTCTGTGGTTGTGTTGATATTTTTACCCTATGATTACTTTATTTTTATGTTATGCACGGCAAGCGTGTATGCTTTCATCACCGCTTGTATTATTAACTTATCCCCCGATGAAAGCTTAATTGCACCACACATAGCACTTTGCTACATAACAACCATGAAAGGTAAAGATCACGGTGCCGTAAGGCTTTGATTCCCTCCTGGTGATTATTAGTAAGGTGTAATGAATAGTTAGGGAAAGCACAAACAGACTGTATTTATTATAGTACTTGTCCTAATAAAAATGACTAGCTGCGGTACACAACAGTACAGTTGCTCTCCCGCTGGCACCAAAGGGATCATTTTCCCCCGAGATAATGTTGTGTCTGTGGGTGAGACATCCGTCATCTGTGGCATCTACCTCATTACACACCGCTTCCACAATAAAGGCGTGATAAGAGGAGGATCATACAAGCTCAGTGTGTGATTTATCTAAGGGCACTCTCTCTCTCTCTCTGTGTAATTAAAAATATAAAAGCTGTCTGCTGAGTTAAATCATCATACAGTAACTGTGAACTGAGAGAGATACCACCGTATAAATACAATAATGATGAGGATGCAGGTAGAGCTGGAACGATTAACTAGTTGTCAACTATTAAATTAATCTGCAACTATTTTGATAATCGATTAATCGGTTAGAGTCTCTGATTCCAGCTTCTTAAATGTGAATATTTTCTGGTTTCTTTACTCCTCTATGACAGTAAACTGAATATCTTTGAGTTGTGGATAAAACAAAACATTTGTGGACGTTATTTAAGGCTTTGGGAAACACACTTTTCATCATTTTCTGACATTTTACAGACCAAACAACTAATCGATTAATAGAGAAATTAAACAGATTAATCAACAATGAAAATAGTTGCAGACCTAGATGCAGGTTGATGTGTTGTTTCTTTCTGTTTTGTAGGCTTGTGTATGACATGAATGACAAACAGGACAGGCTTTATGTGTGCGGCGCCCCGGGCTGCTCTCAGGTGAGTTGGCTACAGTATGTGTGTGTTACATCTGCACCATAACAGCTGTCATGACTTTTTTTTGCAGGGAAGATATATGATTATTATTATCAAATTAAATGATTAATCCTGACAGAATAAAATAAATTATTGTAGGTGAAATAAAAAAGTCATTATCATATGATTATTATTTGTGGACAGAATGTATTTCCTTGCTGATAATAACAAGATTTAAGATTTTATTTGTCACATAAAATGCAGGACTGTGCTAAAAAAGGCTAGTGTGCAATAAAGAACTATAAGAGTAAAATATATATATATTATAAATATATTTGTTATCATCTAGAGTGATAACTATCCTCAAATATTCAACTGACATCAGGCCATTATGACTGATGAGTCAGCTATTAGAGGTGTCAGCTGATTTAACTGATCTTATCCCGTGTGTCATGTCATGCAGCTGCACGCATCTCTTCATATCTTTCTCACTCTGTCGGTGTGCTGCAGCGTTTCCAGTTAGAGGAGCACCTGATCATCCACGGACGCAAGCATGAGATGTCCCTCAAGTTCTCCTCCATCAAGACGGATTCGGCTTTTACAGGTGAGAGAGCACTAAAAATAAAACCTTTTTGCCTGTCTTCTATCACATCCACCAAGAGATAATATTTGTGTATCCCTCCCCGTAACTCCCCATAACCATAAATAATCTTCCTCGTTTTACACTACTTAGACATGCTATATGTCATTCAGTTCAGCTGTTGTCTGGCTGCATGTGTGTGTGTATGGTGACCTCCTTTCAGGATCAGTGCTTGATGAAAAAATGATGACGCTACCACGTTATACAGTATGAAATCAGATAAGCTCGATACAGGCTTCTTTCCCTCAGATAGTCTGTTGCGGTGTAACAGAGCTGCTCATGTTGCAACATGCACATTATACTCCATCAGATTAGACTGAAACACACTGATAACGCCATCAGCGAAGACCAGTTTTGATTTAGAAACACAGGGAGGAGGTGAGGAGGGGTCAAAACAAACCGTCTTCAATATTTTACTCTTTATTTGGATACTGGGCAAAACAATGAGGACAGGAGTGCAGGTAGGAGAGAATATTATTTATTTATTCATTTATTTAACCTTTATTTAACCAGGTAGTACTCATTGAGATTAAGAATCTCTTTTGCTAGAGAGACCTGGCCAAGACAGCAGCATTTAAACATACATTAAAGTTTCAGACGCCACAACATAAAACAAATGCAAAATAAATACATAGCATAATATCATACAAAACTCATTAAAATCAAGTGTTTGAAGCCAACGTTAAAGTGAAAATATTCAGAAACACAGACAGCTCCCAATTGACTCTGCTTCTAGGTCTTTCATTAATGTTTTATATATTTATATTGTGGTAGAATTGGGTAGATACCTCAGTTTATTACAGTGTGCACCAGTGTTAGTGTGACAATATCACTATATTAGTTTACTGATTAATTAAACAAATATTTATCAATATCAGATGGACAGTTAGTGTAATTTATTGCCACAGCAGTGGCTTACATACCGTAAATATACCACAGTGGTGTTTTTCTTGATTAATCACATAATAGTTTTGTCTGTAAAATGTCACAAAATAGCAAAAATAAAAAAATAATTTTAGTTTATTAAATTGCTCATCTTCTTCTTCTTCATTCACAGCTTAATTTTTAAGGGGTGATCCTGTTTAAAGAGATGTTAACCCAAAAATAATTGAATTATCATGGGATTTAGTGGGAAGATGATGTGTCCAAATGCTGTTTTGGATGTTTTTTGTAATTGCAAAAAGAAGAATTAGGGAAAATGGGGCTTTCAAAAACCATTGTCAAACTATATGTATGTCCCGCATGCAACAACAAATTATAAATACTGTTGTTCTTACTCCGCTGAGGCATTAAATAAAACAGGATTGCAGCTATTTAAATGCAAAAGAGATGTTTTTTTCAAGATACTAATCCAGCTGTATGTCCCATATACTGTATAAAACAATGTAATTCAAAACGAGTAGCTCCACTAAGCACCAAGCATTGTTTTTCTATTGCACCACCACAATCCCGACTCATAGTCATGTCATGTCACGATGTCTGTTACCATAGAAACAGCTGTCCATCTGGACATAAACATGAGCATCATGGCATCACCCTCTGCAGACTCTCCCTCTGCATCTCTCTCTCTCTCTCTCTCTCTCTCTCTTCTCTCTCTCTCTCTCTCTCTCTCGCTGTCCTGCAGCCTGTCACGCCTCCTGCAGGAAATCTCATGTCAAAACAAAGAGCCCAGCTGACCTTTGACCCCTGCATGTTTAGACGGCTCAGAGAGACAGACTGATGTTATCACAGAGAGAGACAGAGAGCACGGCTGAGAGGAGACTAGTTTCTCCTCTTTGCATTGCAGCTTGTTCGAGCGTCGATTTAGAAAGCTAAAAACAGGAGAGGACTATTGTGGCAAAAAAGGGCAGAGATACATGAATGTTGAATGGTGATTTTTTTAATTCATCCTTTTTTTGTTTGTGTATTTGTACGTAATGCTTCCAGACCAGACTCCGACGCCGACCCGATTTCTGCAGAACTGTGAAGAGGTTGGTCTGTTCAAGGAGATAGAGGAAGAGTTTCTTCAAGCACAAGAAGAAGAAAAGAGCAAACAGGTACATTTTACAGAAAAAAAATCCAAACCAGAATTTCTAATCTTTTTGGCTGTAGAGGTTAGACAAGAAAAAAATAATGCTGACTTTGCTGATAGGCGTTTGCCTGTGAGGTCTGTCAGCGTAGCGTTTTGAGTGACACTCGAGTGTGAGGAGATAAAAGCAGTCAGACCCAATTAGACGACCGCAGATATCTGACCTGCTGCGAGGAAAGACACACCAGGCGATCACATTCTCCTGTTTAAATTAAACAGATAGATGTCAAACACACACACACTGAAACAAATGCACGCACATTAAAATCACCTCAGATCACAAAACACACACTCACTGAAAGAAGATAGTTCAAAATGGTCCCAGCTGATTGTCACTTCCACTTCTCCCCCCCCCCCCCCGCCCTGCAGACGCTTTCACATAATGGGCCGTCCTGTATGAACCAGCAGCAGCTCAAACCCCAGCTTCAGCCTCAGCACCCACAACCCCAGCCGCCGCTGCACCACCCACAGACCCATCCCCTGCAGCACCCTCACTCTCATGGCCCCATGATGGGCCCCAGCTGCAGCCTGGCTGCCCAGCAGGCTCTGTCCTCCTCGCAGTCTGGATCGGTCATCACCCAGGCTCCTTCCACCCTCACACACTCAGGGTGAGTACGGCTGCACACACCTGAAAGGCAAACATACACACATACAGTTTACTATTCACTTTCCATGCAGAAATACTTATTCCCTTCACACTTATATTTCCTTTTAATTTGGCCTTTTCTCACTCTTTCTTCCTCTCCTCTAACCCTGTCTCACCCATCCTGTTTTGGAAGTATTATAACTCATTCTGTCTGGCACACACTGGCATTTCCCCCTGCATAATTTATCACCGCACTAATGAACTGAGAGAAAGGAAGAAAAAAAATCAGACATGAATTTACTAAGAGAACAAAGTCATAGCAAAAAGAGATGGAGAACCGCTGCACAACACACCCACACCCTGCCACCAAAATACTGCCTCTGTTATGTCTGTTAAGACTCCAGAACCAGACTGGAGTCTCTCAGCAGCTTCCACGGCTCCCCAGTTATCTCCCAGTTCAACAGACAGATTAGAGAAGTTCCTGTCTTTCATCCGAGCAGCTCCCAGCAGCTGCTTTCCCTCTTCCTGACATCTCAACTTTCGATTTGGATTTATGTACTGTACATACAGTGTACTGTGGGTTTAATGAAAAATGTCACACCAATTTTATTTAGAGCGTGCTGTGAAAAATGGTGTTGTCATATTTTAGGTACGTCAAATTTAAATAGATTCAATTATTCAATGATTAAAATTACTTCAGGCGATGAAAATAGTAACATTGTCATTGATATTACAAGCAGCTCTTTAACTGTAAAACATTATTTAGTATATATTACATATGCAACATTTATACATTCCAGTTTTACTCTAATGTGTAAATTTTGTAATTGGTAAATATCTGACATTTTTTAGTAAGATCGTCTGTGACTAGATTAATATCCACTATATTTCTAATTATAAGCTTGTATAAATGTATTTTTATTTTTAAAAAATCAAACAAAGAGAATTAAAGCTGCAAGCTGTGTGCATTTCCATAACCATCGGACACTGCACGCACAAGTTAGATGTTATTTCCTGTGTGGATTGAGTGGCACAGGACATAACGGATTGCAAATTTTGCACCACTTCCTGTGTCATTACACTGTGTCATGTAAATCGAATGATGTTTGTCACATAACGCTGAGTTCCTTTTGCAAGTAGGTGGCACTATGACTACGAGTCAATATTGCCATGTAGATGTCCTCAGGCCTGGACTGCTATGAAATAGGTCAAGTTTGGGGCAGATTTGTCCAAGTACAGTTGGGTTACAACAGTTTGTCGTTCAATGGCGAATCATGTAAATTCTCCGTCACGCCACGTCAACGCCGTTTCATAAAAGCTAAAGCTTTTAGCAGCTTTTCATCACAAAGATCTTCAGATTGTACTGACCAAATTTGAAGTCGATCGGGTTAAATCTCTAGGAGGAGTTTGTTAAAGTACAGAGCCTGGAAATGGTAAACTTTTTCTCAAACGCTTATGCTTAAATGAACACAACTTTATTCATTGCTTACTTCAACTTCCCTCATCACTTCCATTTTTACTGCCAGCTTCTTTTGCTAATTGTTTATTTTTATTTATTTAACACAAAACGAACATTAAATACAAATCACATGGAAGAAATATAAGTACATGTTAAGGTTTGGAAGAATGGCTTATATATATATATATGTATATATATATATATATAAAAACACCCAAAAGAGATACAAAAGGTAACAAATCACCAGCACATTTTAAATATTAGTGTAAAAAAAATACCCATATAAAACTAAGTGTAGGAATGTAGTTCAAAGAAAACAACAAGAAAAATGCATCGTGATTCAACGGCCATTTTCAGTATTTCAAATGTTTCAACTGCAAATTTTCAGCTGCAAAGACACTTAATTTTTTTTCATGAAAGTTAGCTTTTTGATTGTTTTGTTATATTTATCATCTAATAAATTAAAATGGGCAGTTTCATTATTAGTTTTGTGACACTTTGTTAAATATTTGTTATACATTTTATAACTTTATTGGGGAGTAGACTGCAACTAATTATTTTCATTGTCGATTTATCTGTTGATTACTGATCAGTTGTGTGGTCTATAAAATATCATAAAAAGTCTATCAGAGTTTCCCAAAGCCTAAGATGACGTCCTCAAATGTCTTGTTTTGTCCACAACTCAAAGATATGCAGTTTACTGTCAAAGAGGAGTAAAGAAACCAGAAAATATTCACATTTAAGAAACAAGAATTAGACTTTAGACTTTCTCAAACTGATTAATCAATTGCCGTCTAATCGATAAATCGTTGCAGCTCTTAAATAGACAGTAGAAACAGGAAATGAGAGGAGAGAGATCGAACATGCAAAAAAGTCTTTATAGCCGGACTCAGATGTTGTGAATACATGATCAGCGCCTTAAACCCGCAGGTCACCAGGTCACATTTGTTACAGCCATAGGTGTGTTTTATATCTATATTTGTAGTACTGTCCTTAATATTTTGGAGCCTATGGAAGATTTTTAAAGCCTTGTCTTTACACATACAGTAGATAATCAAAGCCTCTGTCACATCTCTGCAGCTGATTAGATGAACCAAAGGTACCAAAAGTAAGACAATGACATAATAATCTTCAAACATCTGTCTCGGACCAGACAGGACAGGACAGAGGGGAGGGAGCTGACAGTTGATTATGGTCCATAAATCAGTGCCAGCTGAATCCAGACAGCATGTGAGTCGGTGAAACCAGCTAAGTGTTGCTAAATGAACCATGGATCGTGTGTCTGACTGTTTCCCTCCGTGTTTACGACCGGTTTCCATAGCGACCTGGTCTCTGAGTGTCTGGCTGTTGGCCCGGTAGAACTGTTGTGGTTACGTTAGGAAACGCTGTTTTGGTTTGTCTGTACTTTGTTGTACGCTAAACGGGCCGCATACCCCAGATTCAGTGATGACATCATTGCCGATGACCTCAGCTCGGCCACGGAGGCCCACGTTGTCCGTTTGGCTGAGAGCCAGAGCGGTTAGGTCAGCACATGGCACCCCGGGTCTCTTCATCCCCCGCTGTGATCCCTGAGCTTCTCTCCTCCCCTCTCAAGCTGTCCATTTTTTCCATATCTCTGTTTTTTTTCTTTCACTTTTTTCACCTAATCATAGTTTCCATCGCCGTTGCTTCACCTCAAACCTCTGTTTACACCTTTCTGCTCACACACAATAACATTTTTAATTGCTTGGTTTTCATTCAGCGGATGCTTTTGTCCAGATTTTTAAGTGTTGGTTTACCCAAATCACAAAACATCATTATTGTCTCACTTACTTCTAGTGGTTTAGATAGTTTAGGTTTTATGTGCCCACATTTCCACCTCTGAGATTTCTTCCTCCACCCAGTGTTGCCAGATTTGACTGACCCCGAATAGCCCATAAAGAACCTTAGATAGATAGATAGATAGATAGATAGATAGATAGATAGATAGATAGATAGTAACTTTATTGATCCGAGGGAAATTCAAGTTTCTAGCATCACAGTTCCATAGTGCAAAACATGTTAGTAAAAAGGCAGTAAAAAAGTTAGTAGTGCAAAGTACAAATTACAAATGAATATACCAGATATAAAAATACCAGGAGATGAAGAAAACTGTTAAATCTGAATATAGTGCAGGGTAACAGCTGTGATACAGGACCATTAAAAAAGTGAACATAGTGCAGAAGAGACTGTTAAAAATGAATATAGTACAGGGTAACTCCAGTAGCTTAGTCTATGAAAGTGCACTGTGTTATGTTCATTTTTTTGTTGTAATTTTTCAAACAAAAGTGCTATATATTCTCTGATTCCAGCTTGTCAGATTTGAGTATTTGCTGCTTTTCTCTGTATTTTATGAAAGTAAATTTAATATCTTGTTGGGGGAAAAAAGAAGCTATTTGAAGATGTCACTGTGGGCTCTGTCTATTTTGTGATTTTGTGTTTTACCGACCAAACGTTTATGCAATTAATCAAGAAAATAAATCATGATGTTTTATTAAAATAACACACACACACACACAAGCACGCAGCTCACAAATGTACCTGCAGATGAAAATTAGCCTGTACACATTTACATGATGGGCTCATGCTAAGCTCATGTTAATTACTGTGAATTGTCTCTTCTTAAATAAAATAAACATAATCATCTCAAGACAACAGTAAATTCTGTGTAAATTCGGTGGCAGAGTACGAGTGCAAGACGAAAAATGTCCAAAAAGAAATGCCTCATATGACATATTCTGTTCTAATAGTATAAATTTAGGCAAACTCAAAACCACCACAGTCACAATAATGAGAAAATATGTCTTTTTAAAATGATATCTTTTGTTACATTAAACAGATATAACAGACATGATCAGATGAAAGGCTTTTATCACAGAGGTATGAAGGAATAATAATTTATATAGGGAAAGAAATAGGCAGACCCAATTGATAAAAAAAAGTCCCCCAAATTATCACAAACTGCCCAAAATATTAAATATTTTATATAAAATATGTGCCAGGACTTTAGTATATGTAGCATAAATGCAGCTTTTTGTCATTTTTAAGTGTATATAAAGATTGTATTTATCAGTCTAAACTTGTTAACCTTTACCTGCCATGGTTTTACTGTGCTGTATCACTAAGTCAAATCCCTGCACATACATTTACAATAAATAATAAAGCGATTCTGATTCTGACTGGAGGTGAATTAAGATTGTGGTGCTCACAGCGTTGAAAAATTACTTTGAAAACGGAAACAACTCTTTCCATAAACAGACAGTCCATATTATTCTGGATAATCCACAGTACAATAGTTTTCATAGGGACTATTTCTTTTTAGCAGGAAGTATTTCTAATGTTTCCAATGGTGTCCAGCACAGTGAGGTCTGTGGATTATTCAGAGTGACAGGGACATTGTTTCTGAAAAGACACATAGCTTATAACGTAGTTCTTGGTAACACTTCATTTACAGGTCCATAAATTTCATGGTAATTAGGTGATAATTAGCAAGTAACCTTGACATTTCTTTGGAATTACTGCCCAAATTACCCCAATATTTACCTCAAAATGTATCAAAAATGACTTTGTTTGGGACTTGACTCTGGTCTTTTATTATTTATATTTTATATCTATTATAAACATTAAGCAATAATTATATTCCACTATTTCCCAATAAGCAGTAATAAATAGCTGGTAATTTATTTAATACATTTCCAGGAAAAGAATACAAAGTTAATTGATATGCTTTATTTCCATGTCTGCTGATAAATAGATAATAATTAGCAAATAACTTTTTTGAAATTTCTTATTTGAAAAACTCACTGAATCATTACATTAGCTATCAGGTTACATTTCTGTCAACAATAAGTCATACTATGGTGAGATTTGTGCCTGATCAGAAGTGTTTTCTATTAGTTTTGGTTTTCCACCTCCGACGAAGATCAGCTATTGCTATTTTAGCATATCATTTCAGCACATAATTATTAAATAATGTTTATAATAATGTAATTTTTGAAGTAAAAGTAAATCTTGGGGTAAATCTTGGTGTCATTGGGCAGTAATTCCAAAGAAATTTCAAATAGGTTACTTGCTAATTATCACTTAATTGCCATGAAATTTGCAGACCTGTTAAATTAAGTGTTACCTATAGTTTTTTAATGCTTTGAGCACCACAAACAAAATCCAAATCACCTCAATTGTATTGGGGTGGAGGCAGAAATCTCTGAGATTGATATTTCAAGACACCAGTTTGAGTAGATTTGAACCTTCTTCTATCACCCCTTTGATTCATGTCAACCATTTATCCATCCCACATTGACCTTTCTTGTCCATGTCCATCTATCTCAGCCTCACCTCCATCTGCCATTAAAGCTATAAATGTTTCAACTTGCACCTCTCTCTGAACTGGATTAGTGAAACTTTAGCTCTGTGGCATGACACGTCCCTCTCTCTCTCTCCCTCTGTGGCTGACCACAGGCCAGTTGCCGGGTCGCTGTCCTCCCTCCTCCACATGCGGAACAGACACAGACAACCGCTGCCAGCCTCCTTACCTGGCAC
Organism: Sebastiscus albofasciatus; assembly: GCA_916701655.1. Lineage (NCBI taxonomy): Eukaryota > Metazoa > Chordata > Actinopteri > Perciformes > Sebastidae > Sebastiscus > Sebastiscus albofasciatus. The sequence goes on from CAKAOI010047751.1 coordinate 29,912, forward strand.
CCTGCCAGATCCCGCCATGCAAGGGGCATCTGCTCAGCACATGCCCGTAAGTATGGGAGACTCACACACACATAACATTTGTGTTCAGATGCACATTATGATTTATAGATGCAGGTATAATGGCCAAAGTGGTCAAGATCCCCCGAGTTAGAAATATTCATGGCTGACAGAAGAAATCACTTCACTCTTGTGTATGAATTAATCAAAAGTGTCAAACTCCAAATGGATGTGACCTTGTTGGGAACTCTTTATATACTTGAGGTTATGTATGTGCTATAGCTTTTCCTTGTCACGGTTGAAAGGTTATTTTTGTGTGAATTTATTTCCTTCTTCAGATAGAGAAGCAAATGTCGTGTATAATGGGGATGCCAGGTCCTGGACACAACCCCTCCTGTTCCTCACCTCAGGTACTGACCAATCATCTCCTCCAGTTATAACGTTATGCTTTATCAAAGACTGTCTGTATGAGCACACAATATATTACAGCTGGACCACAAGGGGCTTTTTGAAAACTGATACCAATGACATTGTTTTTGGATTAAAGCTCATTTGTAAACACAATTATTTGCTTTCTGACAGAGATAGATTTATACCAATCTCATACAGTATGTATGAGGCCACCACCAGCAGATGGTTAGTTTAGCTTAGCATAAAGACACAGGAAACAGGAGGAAAAGCTAGCCTAGCTCTGTCAAAAGGTAACAAAGCCTGCCTACCAGCACCTCTAAAGCTCATTAGTTTACATGTTATACTCAATTTCATTTAATCCTTACAAAAACTGAAGTTTATAAATGACAATGCACTGTTTTGATCAGTGGGCAACCTCCAGGTCTGAAAAGTGAAGCCAATGGCTTAAACTTGCATTCTTTCAAATAGCCAGCAGGGGGCGACTCCTCTGGTTGCAAAAAGAAGTCTGATTGTATAGAAGTCTATGAGAAAACTAGCCTACTTCTCACTTGATTTATTACCTCAGTAAACATTATAAACATGAATTTATGGTCTCAATCTCTAGTTTCAAGTCTTCTTCAATACAGCATGATGTTCATTTAGTAAATTATGGTCCCATTTAGAGTCAAATAGACCATAAAGCAGGGGATGCTTTAGGGCGTGTCTACCTTGTGATTGACAGGTTGCTACCACGGCATTGTCTGGTCTGGGAGTTGTTGGTGTTTTCGTCTTAGAACTTTAACCCTTTCACAGTGTGTTTTCAGTTCATGAAAATTAATTATGTTGGTCTTCTAAAAATGTTTTATTAAGCGCTCGGTTGTACTTAGCTCCACCCTCTCTTGTGCCAAAATGCCAAACTCGGGGCTTCAAAACGTCAGTCCACAAAACCAATCGGTTACGTCACAGAGACGGTAGAGTCTATAGTTTTACTGGGAGCCAGACTATTTCTTGGCTTGCTCGTTGGCAGACCGTCGCTATGTATAACAGACTGTTACTATGGATGCAGTTCTGACGTTGGACTCTGGCGGACCATTTTTGTGGCAAATGATTTATTTCTTAAGTAAGTAGCCTTGTAATAAGCGGGATAATGTGCAGCTAGCAGGCCATTATTGTGAAATAACCCCCGTCAGGGTGATGCAAGACCCCTCCACCCTTGACTTCTCTCCCATATCTGCGGTGGTGTTTCTATCCATCCGTAAAGAGATGCATTTCCTTGCGTTGAACACTAGGGGACGTAATCCGTAAACTAGCCTATGCAGATTTATGGACACAAAACAAAACTGTGTGGAAACAAGGCTAAGCTGAGATAACTGTTTGCAGTCGCTTCATATTTGCTTCCTTATATTTAACAGACAAATATGAGAGCGGTAGCAATCTTCTTATCTAATTCCCCCTCCGGAAATCGAATAAAAGTATCTCCCAAAATGTCTTTAACTTTTTACGATTTGACTATTCTCATCTCTAAATTAAAGCTACAAAACCCACTCTGTCTCACATTCGGCCTTTGGCTTATTCCTTTCTAATCAGGATAGACAGGAAACAGACTGTAATTCTACACTTTAACACACACTCACACAGGTCCGCACCACAGGAAGTCACAATCTACATGCTCTCCCTGGCTTTCTTGGTTGTTTTATTTTCCTTGTGTCAACATGCTCTCCATCTCTCCCCCTTGTATATTTTACATTTCCTCTTTCTAGGTGCATGTCGTATGAATTGTTAAATACATGTGTGCTATCAAAAGCAACTTCAAAGGGAAAACTGTGAAATCGTCCCGCATCCACACACACAAACACACACGCATAGGTTATGACTTCATGTGCAGGGCTTGTATATAGAAAAGTGGTTTCGGGTTTCAGAGCTGCTCAGGTCGCCGGTTCAAATCTCTTCTTTGAACACACACTTCTTCTCCAGACCAATTTAACTTTATTCTATTGTAATTTATTCTCATCAGGTGTTGTGTTTTGCATTCCCAAGGTGTGAAACAGGACTCTGCTTCTGTAAAAAACCACAGATGGCGTATTAACATGCCTCCGTTGTACAGTGCAGTAACTCCACACTCAGCTGAAGTGGAAAAGTAAACGTTCAACAAGTGGATCAGTGTTTCACGGACAGTTCTGTGTCTTCATTCACTGATCCCTCCAGACAGAAATATCAACGTGGTGTGTCATCCAGGCCAAGGAGACCCATGATGTAATCGCAGGCCCCAGTGTCAGGGTGTTTCTATGTAGTAAACAGAGCTGAAATACTCGTGTCCCGTCCTGTTCAGTGTGTGTGCGGCTGTGTGTGTTTGACTGGCAGCCTGGCTGGCTGGCTGGCAAAGCTGGCACAGACAGCTCGGTGACCTCATCCTTGGCACCGGCTAAATGTGCTCCCTTTTTTCGTTGCTGAATGGTTGAAGGGAGAAAAAAAAAAACTGCTTCTTCTCTTAAAGAAATATTGTGTAACAGGGAACAGATAGCAATATAGCCAGGGAGGGAGTAGGAGGGTTAGGGGGGGTGATGTCATGCTCTAAACATGACCTCTCCCTCTCTGCGTCTCCTCTGCTGAGTGTAGGAGAAAGGTGAGATGAGGTTTAATTTAGCTCTTACAGTCTGTTTAGTCAGATGATATGTGGGAATGATAAAGTGTGAAGGTATCAAGCTGCAGACTGCAGCATTTATTGGAACACATTATCCCTCTTATCTACAGTTGTTTTCACGGTTGTGGATAATTAGGAGAAAAGGCGACGATGGGCTAAGTGGGAGCTTGTGGCCGAGAGCAGTTATCGTTTTTATTTTGAGACGTATTTCTGTACGTAGAGGGGACACGGTGGCTCGTTTGACCTGAAGAGGCCTGTACTGTTAGGTAGCTTATCTGCTGTTACCAATTTAGCCGTCGTTGGGGGTCACACACACACCACACCCAGTATGACAGACGGAAAATGTTTATGTATATCCACAAGCTCTTCATATAGTATATTGTTTAGTTTAACACAACTCAAATAACCTTGTGGGGAACACCGTATTTACACATATTATTATATGCCATGTGTGTTTGAATATTTCTGCATTACATAAATTGGGTATCACTGTAAAGCTGAGACTCTTGTGGATCAAATGTGCCCGATTGTATTCATGTGTGGTGATGTTAGTCCTCATAGTAGCTATTTCATTTTAGTGAGACCATTTTTTTAAAATTTGACCTCACTGTATAAAATGACCTGTGGTGACCTCTAGGATTATGACAGCCTCATGAAACTGTACAACCACAAACTAGAGACCTAGAGCATTTAGAGGATGGATGACTTTCCTAGGTATGTTGACAATAAGGGGGTTTCCAAGCAGTTTCCAGAACAGAAGCGCTCGCCATCCAATCGCAGAAAAATGCAATTCTTGCAGAAATCTCAAAATGATACCAAATCACAGCATGGCTTTTTCTATGGTGTTCCTCAAGGTCTTGGTGTCTTAATGTGGTATTTTGGAGGGATTATTGATCATTTTTATCAATTCTCGAGTGGAAAAAAATTGTTAAATTTAGCACCAAATCTGTGTAACAAATGGTATCAGGTAACGGGCCTATTATTCATTTCATTTTTGGCCTTTTTTTGTAAATAAATGACATTTTTTGCACTATTCCTGCTTATCAACCTGGTTCTTCAACATCCCTTTTTAAAGTTTTCCATTGCCACCTCATCTGCCCTTTACATTGTGGTGGCGGTGCCACATTAATTATTTTCTTTTTTTAAAAATGAACATTATTTTTTAAAAATCACATACCAATTTAAAAAACGATCAGTATTGGTATCAATATCATTATCGTTAAAATTGGAACAAAAAGTATTTAATCATAATTGTATCGTATTTAAAATGTTTGGAATCGCCCAAGGCTAGTCAGAGGCCCTCTCAGAATACAAATAGTCATAATGCGACATACATTAAAAAATGATTCAACCGGGCGTAGACAATGGTTGGAGGAATTTGCTTTGTCCATAGAGTCCTTAATTATTTAGAAGAATTTGTATTAAAATCTGTCCTATAAAACTCAACCCCTTATCCATCTGGCCCAGTTAAATGTATACACTCTCAGTAATGTTTAGTAACTAAATTCCACTTGCCATAAATAATGGTAAAGAAATCACCTGCAATAACCCGCTCCTATCCAGTGTTACTGAGGGCGTGCGTGGCCCTACATGTCCCAGCGTGCATCTTCCTATGTCATCTTATACCGTGTTCACCGGCCTTTTGAGACATTGGAAACTGGTTGTCTGAAACATTCCTAGAGGCCATAATAAACTCAGAAGGAATGTGCAGTTTAAATGAGAGGATGTGAAATATACAAGTTATAATGAGAGTGTCAATTACTGAGGCTCCTCTGTGTTTATCTTTCTTAAAGCGACGACATGTACGACTCTTTGTCTCTGCGGGTTCAGAACTGGCTCACGGCCTTTTCAATAATAGAAAATAGATATTTGATGTTTGTCTGTTGTACTCATATGGTGAAATGTATTACTTATATATTGTATTTTATCTTTTTATCTCCTCTCAGAGATCCAAACAGACGCTGGGCCATCACTTCCAACAGCACCACCCAGCAATGGTCGCCATCAACAACCCCGCCGTGACATCCATGGGTCACATGATGGACATGATGTCACAGCGTCATCAGGCACCTCCGCTACAACACCACCACCATCATCCTCATCATCCGCAGCTTCAAGTTCCACCCCTCACCTTCCAGCAGCGGTGCCATGCTCCACCTCCGCCGCATCTGGGAAGCACCCACAGCCACCACGCTCAGGCTCACCAAGCGCCGCCTGCACATCTGCACCAGGGCTCGCCTCCTGCGCCTCCAGCACAGGTACAGATGTTTACTGATCAGCTCAGTGATGATTCATATGACATACTTCTGCATTCAGCCACAATGAGGTCACTTTCAAATTTGTTTTTTGTTTGTAGTTATCACCAGTTGCACAGCAGATGCAGCCATCCCATCCATCCCACTCCCAGCATGCAGTGCAGGGAGGTAGTAGCTGCAGCAGTGGAGGAGGAGGAGGAGGAGGAGGAGGCGGCAGCCGTCGCAGGAGGTCGGCGGAGCAGGATCCTGACGAGCGCCGGCAGAAGTTTCTGGAGCGCAACAGGGCGGCGGCTACCCGCTGCCGACAGAAGAGGAAAGTGTGGGTGTCGTCGCTGGAGAAGAAAGCTGAAGAGTTGACGCACACAAACCTGCAGCTACAGGTTGGTCACGCTCTGTGCACACATAAGTACACACACTTCAAGGATACTTAGTAATTCTCTGTCTGCTTCCAGAACGAGGTGACGTCACTGAGGTCGGAGGTGGGTCAGCTGAAGCAGATCCTGCTCACCCACAAGGACTGTCCCGTCACCGCCCGGCAGAGAGAGGCACAGGGGTACCCCAGTGAGTAAAACCCCCATACCCTGCCTGCACGCCCCGCTCTAGAAAAATCTCACCAGCTTTTCCAGATGCCTGACACCAATCATCTCCATCCACCACTGAGGGTATAATTCAGATACCTTGTATGTGCACATATGGGATTACCCCGTGGTGAGCCACCTCTCAGCACACACAGGGACCTTAAACTGTATCTCACAGAGTGCAACTGAACAGCACTTAAAACTCTGCTTTTAACCCCCGCAGTCTCCAAAATATTGGTACATGCACTTTTATTCCTATGGAGAGCCAATCAGGGGAAAGCACTGCACTCTCCATTTCAAAGGAATGCATTTTTTCATTTCCATTTTTCATTTAATGAACCAGACCTTGATGGTATTTGAAATACTCCAGAGTGCAATGCAATACTCTGGCGTTTTTGCCTTGCATGAAGCTAGCTCGGAACAAAAAGCAGACCATGCCCATCTTGCACTCTAAGGCAGGATTAAAGTCAACAATAGTTGAACCTGTATATGACCTTAAAGGAAAGATTAAAAATACGGCACCTTGTGGCTTAAATGAAAGTTATGTTTTTTTTAAGTGTTGAGCTTCAGAGAACAAAAGATGGATGCAATATTGGCATGTGTTACTTTTCTATTGTTGTCTTTTTACCTGTATGTACAGTATTCATTTGTTAAAATAAAAGAAGATATTTTCCTTTAATCTGAGCCGTAGTGAGTTTTCATTCATTCGCATGTATAAAAAAAAAAACGCCGCTCACAGAAGTAACGGACAATCCACACAAGACTTTGATTGACAGCTGTCTCTGTGTCCAGCTGCAGGGGTGAACCCAGGGAAAAGTCCCACCACGGTAGGTCCTGGGTCTCATCTGCAGGCCGTCCAACACAACAGCATCTCCACCTCCTCGACATCCGGAAGCGACACAGGCCATGACCCCAGGCCCGGACGCTAGCCCCTCGCCACGTAGAGGATTTGGTGGGACTGGATGGATGAATCCTACCAGATCTTTCTGTCATAACTTCACTAAAGTCTCACTCAGCTGTGGATCCATGTGTCTTTACATTGTAGAGGAAATACTGAACTGGAAAGGTGAATTTATAAATGAACACTGAGGTATTTTTCATTATTATCATCTTATTTTTCTGGTCAGAGAGAAAACCAGAACCACATACTGATACATTTCCAGGTGCAAAAATGACCTTTTCTGAAAAGCCTTGTTACAAACTGTGATGGCAACTGGATCCTGTGTTTATTCAGAAAATGTTTCTGTTCACAGCAATCTAACCTTTGCCTGTTACCCACTGTTACTATGCACATACACAATCATAACATTTCTGTATCTTTTGCTCTTCTATCTTGCACTAATTTAAAAAAAAAAACAAAAGCAAACAGCCTATATATTAGTTTTATATTTCACACCTTATGCCTTCTCTTTTATGCAGAAGCAGCCTGTCAAAACTATGTATTTTTCTACAAATAATTCCTAATAAGACAAAAAACAAAAAGATTCAAATCGAACCCACGTCTGTCTTGGAAAAGCCATTTAGAACATGATTGTACAGCACTTTTTTTAACTGCCCTAAGACACTAAATGACTGCACCTCATGTCTCAATCCCTGTCAGTTAATAAAGAAAACTCTTATTCTGGTATTTCTTTGTGTTTTTTTATATCATTTTCAAATGTTTTCTATTATTCAGATTATTTTTGAACACAGTAAACCAGTGGTTATGAGCAATGAGATTTGTTTCTGTACATACAGTATGGTCTAGTCTGCCATCTAGTGACTGGTTCTGTTAGTGGTAGTTGACCATAATAACCAGAGTGGTCAGCAAATAGCCTGTTTTATGTTTGGCCAATACAAAGACATAATCATGTCTTAATATATAACACACAAAGAAACATTTAAAATTTGTCCTTTAATCAAACATTCAATTTGTCTGACTTTATTTACCATCAGTAAGTGTGCAGAATATTAAGATGATTTTATGTCCTGACATATGTGTCAGTGCCTGCCTGGTGATATGAATATACTTTTGCATGCATGCAATTGTGCATCCATATACAGTACGTGTGTGTGTGAGAGTGCACATGTGTCTTTTTGTGCATATGTGCCTGATTTGGACTAAAAGTGTGGGAGGCACTCCACCCTGTCTACTCAGACAAAAGGACTGCTTAACTATTGCCAGACCTCATCTTGACACGCATGCAAAAGCATGGATGCACACACACATTTACTTCTCTAACACATTATTGCCATTATCTTCCCCACCCTGACACTAAAGCACTAAATATCAGTTGCAGAAAACATCTCATTAATCTCTCCATATTCGACTAATCGTCTTTTCAGTCTTAATTTATTTAGCTGATTAGACATTTTTTATGCTTTTTTTCATGCTGAATGACTTATTTCAAAGAAACTTATAGCACATCTGTGGTAAACACAAGATTTAAAGTGGTGCTTTTGCGGGATTCTTTGTGGAGAAACTCAGTTTTACAGATCTGTCGATTAAATCAACTAATCGACAATGAGTTTTAGTCGACTAAGAATTTCTTTGGTTGAGGACAGCCCTAGTTACAGCTAATATTACCAGCAAGTGAAAGATTTTGATATTAAAAAGTATCCTAAAACATGTATAGTACCACTCACGTGCCAAATGATCAGCAACCTGGCCTGAAAATAATAATATCTGACCTGCTACGCTGAGGTATATAATGACTACTGTATGTTAAAGAGTAAAAATAAAGGGAGTGACACACAACCTGGAGTTCAAAAGTTAATGCCTGGATATGGATAATGGATATCTAATTTTCATAAATGTATATATGGAATACTCTTCATATATCCCCCCCTATCTCTAGAAATATAATCCCCTTGTGCTTTACATAATCAGTGGCTTATGTAAAAGATATTTGAAAGCCGCAGATACAGTAGCATCTATTTATAGAGTTAAATCATCCATAAACACTCAAATGACAAATCAATCACATTGTTGGGGATTTTTACTTCTTGGTGTAATGCAGACTTATATATAAAAGTATAAAACATGATAGATGTGATACAAAAAAAGTGTTTTTTTTCTCCTGCCAACCAGCAGCCATCATTACATACTGTACAAATATGAGACATTATGATGTCTAGGAACTCAACATTAGCACCATGGTTGAAATCAGTGAGCAATCATTCATGCCTTACATACACACAACAAATCACACATGTAGAAAACACTCGCAGGTGCAAGGAAACGAAAGAGGAAAGGCCCAAAGCAGGAAGAGGAAGTCAGAGGGATTGGACTTCCTCTGGTGTCTGAAAAGGCGCTGATGAGCTCAGCGGTTCTATTGTCACTTAAGAAGTTTTTTCTTGTGGTCAAATGCGAAACCAAGACCCAAAATGGTGGAGTCGTTCACAGCCACAAGCACACCCCATGTTTTCAAGATGATACTGTGGTGTGGCGAGAGGCCAAAGATTGCAACATGAGCCAATTCACATGTCTTTCTGGAAACATTTTTTACATTTTCTAGTCAGAGAATCTCTGCATGTCGCTGTCTCTGCGAACACTGTTGCTGTCCATAAAGCGGTCACAAGGGAACTCAATGAGATCCCCTTCCTCTAGTGGTGCAAGCCGTGCCGGGCGGCTGCTTTGGTAGCTGGTGAAGTCTGCGGACACCGAGGTGGCCGCTACGGCGGGGCGAAACGGTCGCCGGGTGGAGTACATGTGCCGCACGTGCACCGCCGTCTTCCTCCTCTGCAGCCTCCTCTTCAGGCTCCGCCCCAGCCAGACCCCGCCGATGACGAGCAGCAGCACCGCGTTCCCGGCCAGCGTGGCCACCGTCACCAGCTGGAGGTCAGAGGTCAGCAGGCCTCTGTGGCCGAACCCCTCGGGTAGAGTGACCAGCCCTGCGCAGTGGTCTCGGGGTGCGACTTGACACACGGATCCCGCGACTACTCCCTCAACGCAGACCATGTAGGTCATGTCTGAGCTGAGTTCTCGAAGGGTCATGGAACGAGCCGCACCACGAGCGTAAACGAAGCGGGGGAAGCGATCCGGAGTGCCAAAGCGGTCGAACAGAATCCGGTAGTGGACTTCATCCAGGCCCATCCCACCAGGTCCTGGTGTGTAGCGGTGATGATCCCTGGTGGTCCAGTAGATGGTGACAGTACTAGATGTTACTTGATCCACTGAAACGTTAGTGATGAAATGGCGGTTGAACACACACGGATCTGTGATGATAGGTTGAGCCTCTTCCTGATCTGACCTCAGAAGATCAAACTTTTCTCCTGACTGGACCGGAAACGTGGTGGTGTCGGGATCGGTGGAGTTTCTGTCCTGGTTTCCAGCGTGACTCGGTGTAGAAGTAGCTGGTGGATCGGTTTTGGAAGTGACATTTGACCTTCGTCTGCCTTTGGCACGTTTCCCAGCAGCCTCTGCAGGAGGTCGTGACCTCGGGCCGAGTGGCTCTTTCTTCGATTTCTTTCTTTCCAGTGAAGAAGAAGGTTCTCCCTCCTCTAGACCCTCTTGGTCTCCCTGAATCCCCATCTCCTCCTGTCCTTCTCTCTTCCTTTTGTCTCCCTCTTTCCTCTCTCCATCCCTGTCCTCCTGTCTCACACCTTCTGCCTCTTCCACCTCTTCACCTCCTCTCTCTTCCTGTCTTATCATATCTCCTACTTTTCCCCCCTCCACCTTCACCAACACAGCCCCTCCTCGGCTCTCCTGAGGCCCAGCTCGGCTCCTACTACACAAGTGGGTCCAGTTCCCTGGAGGCTGCAGCTGGGAGCTGTTCACATAGTCCAGATATTTCCCTTTCAGAGTTGCAGGGTGATGACACTGAACAAAAACAGTCAACAATTTGCCCTGAGAATGAGCAGCAGTCATCCATCTCTTCAGCTCCTCCAGGCGACAGTCACATGTCCAGTTGTTGCCGTGCAGATCCAGGTCGTAAAGCACATTGTTGAGGGCAAAAATGTCCCCGGAGAGGCTGGTGAGCGCGTTGCTCTTCAGCTTCAGCACTCGCAGATGTTTGAGTTGCGCAAAAGCCAAAGAGTCCACGCTGGAGATCCGGTTGCGACTGAAGTCCAGCTCCTCGACGCGCTCCAGAGGATCCAGGAGACCGGCGGGGATTTCCTCCAGCTCGTTTCCGTCAATGAGGAGCTCTCTGAGGCTGGACAGTCCCTCCAGAGCCCTACTGTCCAGCCGAGAGATCCGGTTGTTGCTGAGGGACAGTTTGGACAGCTTCTTTAGGCTCTGGAAGACGTGGTTTCCGACGTGCTGGATCTCATTTTCATTCAGCAGCAGCGTTGTGAGAGCTTGGAGCTGAGAGAAAGTGAGAGCATTACGCACGGTTGTCTGCTTGTTGTGCGCCAGGTTGAGAAAACGCAGGTTGGTGAGTTTGGAGAAAGCGTTTCTGTGAATGTGCTGCAGTTTGTTGGACTCCAGATGGAGATAATGTAGGTTGATCAAACTTTTAAACACAGAGTCCTGCAGAACTTCTATGGAGTTGCCATCCAGACGCAATTTCACCAGATTATCCAAGTTGACAAAGAGCTCTGGTGTGATTTTCTTAATATCATTATCATTTCCACACAGAATAGTGAGTTTCTTCAAGGATTGCAAAGTCCCATTGGATATGTTTGATAACAGATTATGTCCCAAGTAGAGCTCCTCCAACTTGGAGAGCTTCTCAAACGCCTTTGGGTGGATAGTTTGTATCTGATTGTACTGCAGATTCAAGCGCGCCAGGTTACTGTACCGTGTGAAGTCGAAGGCAGAGATGTTGTTAATGAAGTTACCACCGAGGCTGAAGATGACCACCTCCTCGGGTGTCCGCGCGGAAGGTTTGGGCACGTTGTGCAAGCCGCGGTTGGTGCACATGAGGTGCTGCGGGTGCTGGCAGTCACAGCGGTCCGGACAAAAGCTGCTCGTCACCGGTGAGGAAGAGGTGAAGGTGAAGCCATGGAGCGATAGCAGGACGAAGCATATCCCCGCCAGGAGGAGGGAACTGCCGGTATCCATTCCAGAGACTGATGATGCATTCGCTTTGTGTTGTGTTCAGGTGCAGTCGCCCCTCCATATGTCGTCCATAATGCACTTGTTGCACTGAAAAGTGGAGAGAAAAGGCGCATCAAGTATGCACATCAAGCACGCGGCTCCATCACTCCATCACTTAGCAGCATCTTCTACAGAGAGACCGATCACCACCCCAATAAAAGCCTCCATCTCCATCCACCCAAGTGGTCATCTGCTGCGAATTACAGAGTTCAGGCTCAGAGTTTGCTTACACACACACACACACACACTCTCTCTCTCTCACACACACACACACACACACACTCACAGACACACACACTGCAATAGTCCCTCCCCCGCAACTCTGCGACCCTGCCAAAACCAGATGTGTGCACTGTTAAGAATTTCCCACACTGTAAAAAAGAATTTTTTTTTGTTTTTTTCAAGAAATTGTACATTTTTTGTCTGTATTTCAAAATGACATAAAAAATGTAAAAATTACATGTAAATGGTCTTAGATTTACAGTATTTTTTGTAATCACAATCGTAATTAACTGTATTTAAGCTTTTCTTGATCATTTTTAAAAATAATTATTCTTTTTTTAGATGTTTATGACTCTATTTTAACATTTTTTTTGTTAGAAGAAAAGGATTTCATGGAATTCTAAAAAATATTTCTTGTAAAAATACAGATTTTTTTTGCAAAACTTCTGAGAGTTAATGTAAATTTGGGCTTTTGCAACGTAAAATTACATGTTTCATTTGTGATTTATATATAAATGGTCTTAGATTTACGGTGTATGACTATTCTAACAATAAATATATGTTAAAAGTGAAATAATTCTTGTAAAATTACAGTAATAAAGGCTAATTATATAAAGATAATTACTGTTGTTGTTTTTTACAGTTTATTTATGTTAATTAACGGACAGTATTTTTCTGTTTTTTAACAGACATTTTCTGGCGCCCCTGCTGCCAGAAAATTTCTGTTATTTTACACTTTTTTTTTTTACAGTGTGCACTGTTAAGAATTTCCCAGTGAAATAACAGTAAAGAACTGGCAGCAGGGTTGCCTTTATGTTACTGTAAAATTAACATTATTATACTGTCGCTGAAATTTACAGCTCTGTACTGTGAATGAAAAATACAGTTTGAACTTTATTAATTTCACAGTATTTTACAGTTAATTTACTGTTTAAAGATACATTATATAGCTGTTTTTCCACCTTTCTTTTACATTATCTTACTGATTTGTTTTAATGCACTATTTAGGTTGTATTTTTTAACATACATTTTAATAAACATTATTTTTTGCCTAGATGAATAGACTTAGCAAGTTACAGACATAGGAATAGTCACACTTAATACAATTAAAGGTTAGGAAAAAGGCTATAATAGACTTGTTGACACTTTTCCCAAATGTCTGTCTCTAGCTGGCTACAAGCACAGAATGCAAACCAGAACAACATGTGAGTGAAGAACAGAGCTAATTCACTGATTTTCCAATCATGTACAATGTACAAGCCTCACATGTGCAGATCAGGTCCCAAAAATTAAAAAAATACTGCATGAAACTGTTACTGATGATACTTTAGACAGTTGATCAGCAGTAAAGTGCTGTTTTTTACGAATGCATTATAGTTCAGTTAAAAAAACAAAGCCTATGAGCGTAATTTAACAGGTTTTCTTTTGTATTAACAGTAAAGCACTGTTTTTAAGCAATAACAGGTTAATACTGTTGAAATCCTGCTGTAAATTAACAGCAATTGTTTGCAGTGTGTCTTTACGCACGAGATCCAGAGCTTTGCACATGCACGCAGGTAATCAAACACACACACCAGAGTCTCTACAGTGAGCGAGGGAGGGTGAGAGAGATTGAGAAACCCTTTGACCAAGTTTTGTGCGCGCCCCCGCAGCACCAGCAGCCACCGGGGGTCTGAGAGATCTGGATCGGATCCCTGTTATGGACAAAGCAGACTGGAAGATTTCCTTCCCACGGAATCCCGAGAGAGAGACTCGGGCTGTGCTCCAAATGGCATACTTTTTTCTTTTTACTTCTAGTACGTACTGCAGCTGAACCTTACAAAGTACGTACTGTTTCATGCAGTATGCATACAATTGGTACATACTACTTCCTCACAACATTGCACCTTGAACTTTGACCCTTTTGCTCATGCATCCCCTGCACAGAGGATTGTGGGTCAGAATAGCTAGAAAAGCATGCTGACTTGCATACTGCAAAATGCGACCGAATGTAGTAGGACGTCCTGGTATTTTTTGGCATACTGCATTTGACATACTATATATTGGGACATACTAAATCTTTTTCTGGCATACTAAATAGTAGGGTAGTGTGGGTATTGGAACGCACTAAAGGCGCAATGTTATGCATACTGCATGCAACACCACACAGCTGCAGTATGTACTAAAAGAAAAAGAAAAAGTATGCGATTTGGAACCCACCCTTGGATTCCTTCTGCAGCAGGGCGCACAAGAGAGCAAACTCACTCATAAAACAAGTTTAAACAAAACGCTTAAGTTCATATTGTCATTGGTTTTTATTATAAGCTATGAAAAATGATAATTCATAAAACAGCTGTATAGTGAACAGCTATTCCACTAGCCAGACAGACAGGCATTGCATTACACAAAGTAGTGAGCTATATACAATCAGCAAGCCCAGTCTGCTCTCTATATAGCCTACAGTTCTGAGGTCTCTACACTGGCTCCCTGTCTCTCAGAGAATTGATTTCAAAATATTTTTTATGCTGGTTTAAAAAGCACTAAATAGTTTAAGGCCCAAATACATTTCTGATCTTCTGCTATGTTATGAACCATCCAGACCTCTCAGGTCATCTGGATCAGGTCTGCTTAGTGTCCCCAGAGTCAGAATTAAATGAAATATCTGGAACAAGCTCCTAGAAAACTGCAGGACCAACTCCAACTCTGAGTTCTTTTAAATCAAAGCTTAAAACTTTCCTGTTTGCTGCTGCTGCCTTTTATTAAACCAGATAATGATCTTATACTGCACTAAAGCTTCTACTCTTGTGTGTTATACTCTATTTTAGCTTCTATCCTAGCTTTTATTTTAGCTTGTTTTTATTTTCTAATCTTTAATGTTTTTATAACTGTTTTAATTATGTCTTAATGTTCTTTTGCACGTTGTCGCAATGTTCTTGAATGTTTACGTAAAGCACTTTGAATTGCCCTGTTGCTGAAATGTGCTCTACAAATAAAGCTGCCTTGCCTTGCCTTGCCTTACAGTAGGAATCATCATGCAGCTTTAAAACTGTAATTTACCATTCTCTCATTAACGCGCTCTTGTGTTGCCACAAGGAGCACCAGATGGTTCACATTTTGCAGATGAGGAATTCGGGAAAACTTAAGTGTGTGTTAAGACTGAGGTGCCAAATCTAGAGTTAGAGATCTCTCAAACTTGAAAGTGTCTGGAAATAAATGCATGCAGGGAGCAATGTGAAGATTTTGTGCAAGACATTTGTGCAGAGTGAATTCTCTCTCCGTTTACATGAAGGTTTTATGTTCCAGTCCAGTCTGAAGAGCATGTTACCGCCAAGACATCTGCACATTTATGGCACATGAGGTAGAGTGCTTACGCATTGACATACAGCAGCCTGGATCAGTATTTCCCAACCTTATACACAGCCTTATTAGATGAACTCAAGCTCCTCTTTATCGACACCACCTGGCATGTATACCATCATTTCTATCTGGATGATGTTTAGGTTGCTTTGGTCAAGTTTGGATTCATAGCTTACTACTTGGAGTGGCAAAAGCTGGACGTTTCAACCGTTTACTCATACTTTTAGCTGACTATTTCAACTTAATTAGCTGACTATTTCAACTTCTGTGCTCACTTTGCTATACTTTTCACACACTCACAATTGCAACACATGTTGGGGAGGTTTGTCGAGACCATGGGAAGAATAAGCACTTACTCATGCACACACCCATATTTTATGCACACACACATGCAAACTTCCCTCGAGAAGCAAGCAAGTGATGCAATGGTTTCCAGAGCCGAGCTAATGGATGACTGTTGTAGCTCCTTATACATTTAAAAGCCTCATACTCTAGCCTTCTCACTCGCCCTCATGCATATCTGTTGGTAGACATCATAGCTCTGTGTGCGAGTGATGGAGAGAAATACAACCCTTTGGGGAAGCCCCCTGTCTCTCTCTGGGAGGTCATTTCCTGTCTGGCCCTTTTTCTCCATAGTGTTTCGGCATCCCTGCTCTCCCCCCCTGCTCTGTATCCCTCTGTGTCTCTGAGGAACACACACACTGAGAAAGCACACTCAGAGATTTTGGCCCCAGACACAGGGGGACCAGTCCAGTTAGTTTTATGGCGGTCGCCTGGTCTGTGTCAGAGTTGAAAGAAAAGATTTCATCAGCATGGCATTGGCTTTCACTGTATAGCATCAGGAATAACTTGAGCTTAACTTTAATGTAGTGACATTTGGAGGAGGGTAAAGGGTGAAGGATTCATTCCCAAGAGAGCTCGGTGTGTAAATGAGATGGACAGATAGAATGAGAGATGGCTAAGAAAAGATAAAAGGAAGGAAAGTGAGAGCAGGGGATCAGAGGACAGGGGGGAGTAGTGAGTGCAATGCTAGACTGATGTAGACAGAGATTGTTGTGAGGGGAAAAAGTGACCCAGATTCACAAACTCCGGCACAATAGGCAGCATTGAGGACCCCCAGTACAGAGCTGTCTGCCACTGTGCCTGCACACAATACAGGCTGCACACCAGTTCAGACAGCCCATCCTTTTCATCACCTCCCTCCCCTCCCAGCGGGCCTCTCACTGTCCAATCAACCGGCCATATGACATTACAGTCTCTCGGCAGAGCGAAACCTAATTCCATCAGGGGGGAGAGAGAGCGGGAGAGAGAAAGAAAGAGGGGAGCTTGTATATCTGTCTCCACCTGAGCGTCTGATTCTGTGTGTGTCTGCATGTAATAAAGAATATCCAGGTCAGTGCAGGTGAGTTTTGTGTGTGCATGTAAAGGAGCTGATGCTGCAGCGTATGTAGGTCACTTGGCAGTGTTACATTACTCCAGCGCAGGCTTTAGGTGTTGAAACAGCTTCTCTATGAATGAGGGAGAGAGAGACAGAGGAGGAGTGTGTGTGGAGGGAGGAATAAAGTCAGTTTGTTATACATGGTTTATATTTCATAATCTGCATCCTCAGAGGTAGAAAGTAACTCCATTTGAGACTTCTTATACTATATTTCAAAAGGAGATTTTGAATATGCCATTTTCACAGCAGACATTTCCACTTGTCATAATAAAAAAAGCACAGGTGTAATTGACAATATTAACGAGGGCTTCATTATGTTCAAATGTCCCAGCATGTACAGTTCAATAGGCCCCTTTTCACAGCAGACATTTTGACATGTCATTGCAGGGTAAACACAGGTGTAATTAATAACACTGATGACGGCCCTGTTCCATTTAGGTGGGCCTGCAGCGTCCTGGCCTTCTGCATGCTGGCTCGCTGGAATGGCTGTGACACATTAAATAGAATGGGACCATAATTAATTTTTATCAATTACACCTGCGTTTACCTGCATTCTGTATAGAAGAAGAAGAGAGGCACTTTATTAATCCCAGAGGGGAAATTCAATTTTTTCACTCTGTTATTTACACAGTACACACAGGCCCAAAATACACACACATGCACAAACAGGACCTATATGCATTAATGGAGAGCAAACTGGCATCTCTCCAGTTACCAGTTCACACTCAGTACTTGGTCCATGCGGGGACTTCCGACCCTCCGGTTCCCAAGCCAAGTCCCAATGGACTGAGCTAATGCCACCCCAAAGTGCACTGCATTTACTGTCCGCCATTTTATTTGAATGTCAGGATCCTGAGTGTGTAAAGAAATAGCGCCCTCAAAAACTCCACAAAGGACATGTCATTGCAGAGTAAACACAGGTGTAATCAATAACAT
Source organism: Sebastiscus albofasciatus (assembly GCA_916701655.1). Taxonomy (NCBI): domain Eukaryota; kingdom Metazoa; phylum Chordata; class Actinopteri; order Perciformes; family Sebastidae; genus Sebastiscus; species Sebastiscus albofasciatus. The sequence continues at coordinate 47,727 of CAKAOI010047751.1, forward strand.
TCATTACGGCCCTGTTCCATTGAGGTTTGGCCAAGGCCCTGCTATTGTGCATGCTGGCTCACTGGAATGGCTGTGTAATTCTTTTTATCAATTACACGCCTGTCAGTCATGACGCAAAATGATAATGATTAGTAAGTGTCCCAAAATCTCAACTTACTGCTCAATAGGCCCATGGGTGTATATAAAGAGGACAATAGGCCCTTTTCACAGCAGCCATTTTGACATGTCATTGCAGGGTAAACACAGGTGTAATCAATAACATTCATTACGGCCCTGTTCCATTGAGGTTTGGCCAAGGCCCTGCTATTGTGCATGCTGGCTCACTGGAATGGCTGTGTAATTCTTTTTATCAATTACACCTGTGTTTACCCTGCTATTGGTGCCTTCAAATGGGGTCGCGTTTACCGTGTTCACGAGAAGAGTCCATATGAACGCCCCCCTCTTGTGTTATTCACAACCTCATAAGTGGAAAGTTTCTGAAAACTCAGAGCTCACGAGTTGTGATGTGTTTGATGACATTGTCAGAAATGGCGGAGGCCATTGAAGTTTACTTTTTCGGCGCATAATAAGTTAATATATTGTTATATTTTAGTTATATACTGTTTTTCTTCGTAATTTTATAATATGTCTGAGGAAAATGTTGATATTCCTAAAGGCCTCATCTTTTTCCTCTGTCATTATGCCTTTGCATTTCCTGCATTATGTCACCCACTTGCTAGCTTGCTAAATTGTTAGCCTCTGTGGCTTATATATACCGACAGTAATGTTAATATTGCTGTTGCTTAGCAGCGGTGTTCTTCACAACTTAACCACTTGAACGCCAAACATATCGTGTTCACAACTTCCCATGTCTTAAACACAAGCTCACGAGTTTCATTTGAAGGCACCATAAATGTCCAAAAGCTCAATTGTTACTTCCCAATAGGCTCTTTTCACAGCAGCCATTTTGACATGTCATTGCAGGGTAAACACAGGTGTCATTAATAACATTAATTATGGTCCTGATCCATTTCGGTGTATCAGGGCCCTGGTATCTTGCATGCTGGCTCGCTGGAATGGCAGTGACACACTAAATACAAAAGGTGTGAAACTGCTGTGAAATTGGGCCTATATTGAGTAAACTATTCGGTGTCCATTATGTAGGGAGTAGTGAATGAGCAAACAAGGGAGTGATTTCAGACACAGTCCAGGACTCTGAAAGTGACTCAGCTATTATGATTCAGTCATCATTATTTTATTATTTCCACATGTGAAACTATATCCTGTGGGAAAGAGGTCAAATTATTAAATGGATTCAGTCATAATGTTGAATGCTCTGCTGAATAAATGTTACAATTTAAAACATCTCCAGTCTTTTGCTTGTTTGTTTTGGAGATTGAGACGGTATCACACAGCCTTCATTAGCAGATACGGTTTGACAATTGTCATGGAACTGTTTGCTGTTCAACCTTGAGTGGAAACTGTTTTGTTAAGAATAAACTGTCAAGCTCAACATTTCAGTCAGTGTGGAAGAGAAATCCTAAAAGTGCTCAGAATAGTGGGAGGTTTTAACACTTAAAGTTCAATGTAGACCATTTTTTACAGGAGACATTTGACTTGTCACAGTATGAAAAGCACAGGTGTATTTAATAACATTAATTATGGCTGCATACCACTCAGGGGAGGCACTGGTATTGTGCATGCTGGCTCTCTGGAATAGCTTACTGGGACACTTAATGGAACTGAGCCATCGTTGTGTTATCAATGCTATCAATTTCACCTGTGCTTTTCCTACTAACATGTCAAAATGTCTGTTATGAAAAAGGTCTACTGGAGTTGAAACTTGCACGGAGCAGTTCAAACATATACAAGCATGAAATGATAAAATGCCGTTTGGATTATAGTGCATTGATAGTTCAATACTCTCAAGGGTACCCGTCTCTATCTGTCTTTAAAGACCTTTTTTTATTACTGAGGTACTTTTCTTTGAAAGCAAGACTTAAACTTTAAATTTACCAATTTTCTACAAGGGTATTGCCTCTAAAAGTAATTGTTGGATGAGAAATTAACTTTCTTGACAAGAGTTAGATGAAAATATTGCATATCTTTATGGTAAATGTAAAGTTACCGTCAGCAGCCAGACAGTTAAGCTTAGCACAAAGACAGGAATCGCTGAAACAGCTGGCCTGTCTCAACATCTGCCTTCCAGCACCTCTAAAGCTCAGTAATGAACCCATTATCTCCAGGCCAGGCTAGCTGTTTCCCCCTGTTTCTAGTCTTTATGCTAAGCTAAGCTAACCATCTCCTTGCTGTATAGTTTCATATTCAACGTTCCGACATGAGAGTGGAAAAATGTCAAACTATTCCATTAATGGATGTGAATACTTTTCCACAACTGGTCGTCAGTCAAATCCACATCTTTAATGAAATAAATAAAGTCCCACACATTGCAGCAAGGCTAAAACAAGAAAAAGAGGTCAATGCTGCGTCTTACCATCCTGTGACAGAGAATAGTAGAGATTTAGTCCTAACACATACTGGCACACATATACACACGGGACTACAAAATCACATGAAACACAGTGGGTGACACTCTTGAAGTGATCATTTATCACTTATATCACAAAGACGTACTAAAATGTTCACTTATGTACACACGCAGCAGGATTGACAGTGTGAGGGGCTAATGAGCCTCACACACAGAGTCACAAACTGGCAGGAAGTTGTGCTGCTGGAAACATGTGCATCCTATTGTATGTCAGAACGCAGGGATCCCAGCGGCTCACTTTTCCCCGAGGGGACCTAACATACAATCCGTATGGGACACGTCCTGGTAACATAACACTGCATGAAACTAGCAAAATATCTGGGGCTTATCATAGCAATCAGGGAGTAAAGGATGGGCCACAATGAAGATGAACAGCCGCTTTGTTCCCTAGATTAGCCCTCCAACAGGGCTTTATGGCAAACAAATAACAGATTGTCCCTGTGTGTGGCAGAGTTGGAAAGCATGCGTGGGTCCATGTGTGTGCTGTTTTGCTTCTTTAGGAGCATGTATGTGTTTCTTTGTTGCTTTCAAGAATCAATATGTCAAGGATAAAGAAGGGAGAGCGAAGCAAAGGGAAGGAAAAGAGGAGATGAGGAGAGTTTACATGAGCAGCAGCTGCTGGGATCATTAAGTGCTTTAGCCCAGAGCCGGGAATCATAGATCTAGTCCACGCTCACACGCATTAATGGTGTGTATGTCTATTATTAATGGTGTGTGTGTCTGTATGTTTGTGAATGGATGAGAGAGTGTGTTTATACACTTAGAGGGTGATGGTGAAAGAGAATCTGTGCAACATGTTTCCGCAGCTCCACTCACACATGTCGCTGGGAACTGTGAGAGATTTAAGACACCGTATGTCATACAGAAGATGCAGACACATTTTAGGTGCAGCTAAATGTATATAAATAGTAGAAAAAGAGAGGAGGGAACACCTGTATCCTTTCACATTCCCACTCTGCTCCTCTGCACAACTCCCCCCAGTTGGTTCTCATCGCAGGAAGTAGAAAAGGAGGGCAAGATGGAGGAGACAGAGAGTCTAGTTGCAGCAACTGAAAGAAACTTGCACAGAAAATAAAAACAATCTCATCCAAAATCAGAGCAAAAGAGCATGTCACAAACAGCTGGCGCCCGAAAATGCACCGTGGTCCAAACGGCTGATTGCAACAGCACATCATGCAATGTGGGAAATGCATTTGCTTCGGCATTCCTTTCTGCTTTTTGGGAGAGCTGCAGCCTCTCCTGCCTGACCTCCTGGGGTCATGTTTTGTCATTGAGACCAACATGTTGAACGAGCCGGGGGAAGAAAGAGGCGAGGAGGAGGAGGAGGAGGAGAGAAAGAGAGTGAGAGAGAGAGAGAGAGAGAGGGCAGAACTTTCCAGGTTTCAGTCGACCCAGGGAGAGTTAAAAATGGAGGGAATAGAGCAGGGAAAGGGAGGAAGGGAGGTACTTGACATCTGGAAAAAATTAGAGAGCATACTATTGCCCCGTTGAAAGGGTGGAGGGGGAGATAGAGGAATAAGGAGGGCAGTGTAAAGGATAGACTGTGTGTGTGTGTGTGTGTGTGTGTACGACCCTTTGATCTACCGAGTTTGATAGAAACTGTCTGCATGCACATAATCAGCCTCAATCACATAATGACACCGAGACAACGTAATGCCTTAAGATCTTAAGATCACTGAGCTGCACATGAGATAACACTCAGGAACTCAAGCACCCTGGAAACCGTGATAGGCTGCACAAGGCTGCATGAGAACACCAAAAACACTCATATGCACATGAAGTCTGGATTAGCATCACTCAAGCAAGCATAATGCAAAACAAGTCACAAACAAGAGTAGAAAAAAATGTGGGCTTTATGAGTCATTAAAACAAAGTCGTCAGTCAGTAAATTCGGAGAGCCGAGACATCTGATCTGCAGCTGTCGAGTCCCCACGCTGCATTGCTTCTGTGCGACATCGCCCTCTGCAGACATAGAACATTATAGCACAAGGTGGCAACAGTACAGTAATATAATAAAAGAGCACTGATCCCTTCTGAGAAACTATTTGTGCTTGCCTCCTCCTTCGCAGAGAGGTCAGAGTGTATTACCAATCGGGCAAAGTGGGTAACTCAGGGGTCATCAAGACTCCAGGCTGATTGAGTGACAATTAGTTAGAAAATTCTGCCATGTGCCAAGCGTGTAGGAGAACTACGGTGGCTAACGCGAAAACGTGGAACCGTGAATGGCCCTTTCTAGAGCCAGTGTTTGGTTTGTCCATTCTGTCCATGCTGTAGAAACATGGCAGCCGGCTCCGTGAAGAGGACCCGCTCCATATGTAGATAGAAACGGGTCATTCTAAGGCAACAACGATTGTTATTTTCACTTGATTATACACTAAAAAACACCCTTAATTATATTTACTTTCTGCCAATAAATCCCCCCAATAGATCTCCCTAATTGTTACACACTAGTGCTGACATCTACATTATTACCTAATCTTAAGGCCCCAAGTTAAAGTCTAGTTGGAAATAATGTTGCTTTCTTGCTGCGAGTTAGATGAGATGATGATAGATAAGAGAATAGCTAAGCTAAGCTAGCTGTTTTGCTGTAAAGACCAATATGTCAAATGAGTCAGGTAGAAAGATGTGAGAAACCAGCCCGTTCTCATTCCCAGGGCGTCAAATACCGAGGCTTTGTCACGGCCGTCAGCGTTTAGTACTACTGCACACAGCAAACACAAGACTTTCATCCAGATGGCCGCTGTTCGTCTCCCGTGTGGCAAGTTATAATCAGCTATAATCAGTCCATGTCCTGTGTTCACAACGTCCACGGGTAACATTTTCACTGTACAAATGTAGTAGTTTTAAGCCCAACTATGCAGTTCTTTCCTAAATCTAACCATAGTGGTTTTGTTGCCTAATCCTTAAGTGACGCCAAGGGTAACTCAGTGGTGACGCCAAGGGGGTGTGCCAAAGCAGCGGTATGTGACAAGTTGGGATGAGAACATGTTAGGTGGCCTGGCTCCGTCCAAAGGTAACAAAATCCACCTACCAGCACTTCTAAAAGCTCCCTAATTAACAAGTTATATTTAGGTTGTTTAATGCATACAAAAACTGAACCCTGGCCATGAATAGGCAACACATAACCCCCCCTAAAACCATAATGTGTCATTTCTACACTTTGTTCTTTGTAGGGATTAGACAAACAAGATATTATGAGTCAATAAGTGAGCTTTAGAGTTGCTGGTAGTTTGCATGTATGTAGCATTTCAGGGGATCTATCAGCAGCAATGGAATTTAATATTCATAACTATGTTTTCATTAGTGTATAATCACCTGAAACTAAGTGTCGTTGTGTTTTCGTTAGTTTAGAATGAGCCCTTCATATCTACATAGGTCGCGGGTCCTCTTCACAGAGTCCGCCATGTTGCTCTGCCATGTTTCTACAGTAGCCCATAACATATAAACAAAACACTGGTTCTAGAGAGAGCCTTTCACGTTTTTATGTTACTTTCACAAGTTCTCCAATGCGCTTGTGAAACTGCAGTAACGTGAGCCGCAGAGTGCAAAACAGTGGTACCACCAGCCGTCGTCTGACTTCTGTTGCTCCTAAAGTAGTGTTATTATGGTAAGGATGGCCTCTGAGCGAGGCAGACGGCATTACCACGGTTTTACACTCAGTTTTGGAAAGGGAGGAGTGAGCAGAGGGGTATTCAATTGGTTGCAATTTGCAACCACACCACTAGATGTCCCAAGTCCTACACACTATAGCTTTAAACAGCTGTATCCTGTCTTTGTGCTAAACTAAACTACCCCGCTGCTGTCTGCAGCTTCATATTTACGGTGCAGATGTGTAAATTATATCAATAATGTTCTTACATAGTGAATTTGGTTGTGCTTTAATCAAGTTAAATGAGTTACTTATCACTAATACACACAGAGAGAAACAGAGGGTTAGCAGGGCCCACACCTCATGCCCCCTAGTGGGTTAACAGGATCAGAGGTCATGGTCAGATATAGAGCAGGAATCCCCTCCGTGTCTTGCTCAAGGGCACTTTAACTTCTAAGACAGAGGCTCTTGAAGGCTGTTGGCTCTCTTCATTTCTCCCCCTTTAAACTTGAGGTCAAATTCCACAGTGAATAGAGCTAAGTAAAGGACAGACCATTTCATGCAGTTAAAACAGCATTAGGGACCTCCCTGCAATATCATGTGCTTTGTCTCATTGTTAAACGCCACATGAGCTCACTGAAAACCAGCAGCATTTCAATTTCCTGCCGAACACATGCTGCTCACTGTGCAGTAACCATATCTAACCTATAGATGACACTGTTATACGTAATCTGCTCATACAACATGTGCCTGTGTGTGTACTTTAAGTGACAGTAAGGTGATATGGAGGATATAAATACCTATACTGGCATAGACAGACTTACAAGTATCATGTATCAATTATTTATTCATGAGGGTCTCACTGTCTCTTCTTCGTCATTCCCTTTGTTAGACAATATTTAAATTGTGCTAATAGGGGAACATGTTTGAACGTCATCATCAATGAATGTCTGGTGCATTGTCAGGTTTGCTACCTCACTATATGCATGTTTGTGTGTGTAGGTGGGTGTGGCTCAGTCTGTCTCTTGTCAGGTATGCTAGGGTGTGTTCCATTGTGGCTACAACTATGCACTGACAAGGAAATCCACCATGGGAAAGATCTGTGATACAAACACTGAAATCTTTTGTTTCTGTGGGTTCAACTTCCAACATCACACTGCTGCACGTCAGCAATCAACATTCATTTTCTCTCAGTGCTAACATTCCTTTAAATAACAGCTATTAGTTTTGTCGGTTCACACCCAGCTCCAACTCTCCCTTTCAAAGACGCCTTTTCCCCCGTTTTATGTTTTCCCTCCCGCCTGTTGCCATAGAAATAAGCCAAGGCAGGAAGTGACAGCCTCATGCCCATGCAAAAAAGGAAATTTGCTTTGTTGGGTAAACAAATCCAGTACACGAAGGTGGTTCGGAGAGCTACAAGGACAATAGAGGTCAGCTGACCGAGGAGAAGAAGACATGAGGAGCATAATTTAAGACGGACATTAAATGGAAACACATAAACACATGCTCACTCATTCACCCACATGCTCATACCGTCTGGGTGCAATCACACAACTTCTCTCACTTACTCATCGTCTCAGCCAATAGTCAGCAGCACTTGTGTGTAAAGCCATCTTTTGCAACCAGAATGTCTGAGGAACAGCACCAAACAATCTGTCATTGGACATCAGATTATTGAGACATACTGCATCTCCACACCTACTGGCTTTTATTCATGAGCAAACTGTATCCTAGAATCCACAACAGGTAATAATATTAAAGGAATTCATTAGAAAACTATCGATGAATCACTTGAGTCATTTTTCAAGCAAAAAGACCAAACATTCCCTACTTCCAGCTAACAATTAGTTGCTTTTCTTTGTCTTTAGTAATAATAAACTGAATATATTTAGGTTTGGGAGTGTTGTTCAGACGAAACAAGCAATTTAAAAACAACACTTGTGCTTTTAATGGGGATTTTTTTTCTTCGTTTTTTGAGGATTAATCGATAAAGTACTAAATTACTAAATAATGAAGACAATCATACATTACATTACATCCCTAATTTGTTGTGATGTGGTGGATTATGACTTTATCTGATCTCTGCCCTACCACATTTGTTCTATAACCGTTGTTATAGGCTTGTAGTATTAATAATAATAATAATAATAATAATAATAAAACAAATAAGCAGGGAAATACTAATGCAAATGGGAAAAGAAGTTGCCCTTTTAAATGCCTGATTAAAATCTGTATTCTTAATTCAATTTGTGAATCCAGTTTATTTATTTATGAATTCATTAATGCATTTTTTAAATGATGTACTTATTGAATGTTTTATAGTGTTTTTTGTATATCCCTTTTTGATTTGAACTATTTATTGATGGATTAATGAATTCATAATTTGTAAATTCTTTTTATATATCTTCTTTTAAAGGGACTGTTTGTAAGAATCAGAAATGCTTGTTAACAGCTACACCTGTGGCTGTTAAGTCAATGAAAATCAGCGTCGGGCTCGAGCTTGTGCTCGCTCTAAATAGACATGAACGAGCATTGCTCGAAACAGTGAGACGACACACGTCAGCTAAAACCACAATATCACTCTATATTTCAGCTGCTTGGCAGTAATGTTAGCTGACCAGACGAAGGTCTCTCCATGAATCAATGCTAATTCTAGTGTTGGCTTGTCCTGCTTCAGCCTCCCGACCGCGGCCGGAGAGAACAGGGAAGACACCGGCACCCGGTTGGAGACGATAATGTAACTCGTTGCGGAGCCCTGTCACTTCACAAGACACGGGAAACCTCTGTTGGTCTGGAGCAGCTGCAGCAGTTATTTCTGCACAAACAGCCACTGTACATTCACTAGATATTCTCAGAGCTTTGCGGTTTTGGTGCTTCTGTGTAATTTGTGTTGGAGTCTGAACAGTGTAGCCACATGCGAGCGTGCATTGGACACCAACCCGGGTGATTTATAGGTGTAAGAAGTAACAAACAGTCCCTTCAATGCATTTTTAAATTATGTACTTATTGAATGTTTTATGGTGTTTTTGTATATTCCTTTTTGATTTGAACTATTTATTGATGGATTAATGAATTCATAACTTGTAAATTCATTTTATAATTCTTCTTTTAATTGCCCATTAAAATGTCAAATAATGAATTACTTTTGTAATTTAGGCCATTTATTAATATATGAATGAATCACTTTTTCAAACAAATGTATTAATGCCTATTTTTTATTGTAGGTTTAGTTATTAATCAGTTAAAGGCAGAATGAAGGTGAGAATGTAAAACAAGCGCGTAATTGATGTGACGATGTTTGAAACCAAACATGAGAGTGGGGGTAACAGAAACAATGACACATTAATACACAGTAGCGCATTAAATCATGTATTAACATGACTTCACGTCAAACAGCTGGAGCTCACTTTGTCACACGTTAAACTTTCACCTTGGTTGTATTTTTCTTGACGTTGGGCATTTTTTTGTCTGACGTCACCAGACATTCAAAAAAGGTTTCCGCCCCTACCCTTTGATCCCGCCCCCTCGGGGGTTGTCCTCGATTGTGATTGGCTCAGAGGAGCGCCAGTCACTCCTGCCCACTAAAGCAGACACCGCCTCCTCCACATAGCTCTCCGTCTAGTGTAACCTAACGAGCAGCAGCCGCCCGGAGCCCTGAACCCAGGTACCGTATATATGTCTCTACTATCATAGCATAGGATGCTGTAGCTTTTTTTTTTTGCCACAGAACCGTGAGTATTTCCTGTCATTAACACTCATAACTATGTGAAAATACGCCTGTGTTTTCAACGTTATTGCCATGGTTACGTTTGAACTGAAGCGGCAGTTGACAGCGTGTCGTGTCTTTAGTTAACCGTTGAAGTCAAACATCGCTCTCGATAGAATAATTAATGGACTTCCTGGTGACATTTGGTGCTGGATTGGTGTGTGAAAGCCTCCGTGTGCCGTGTATCTAGGCTGTGTGAGCGCAGGGTTCACCACCACCACCACATGATGGGCTATATTGGACATTTTTTGTTGTCTGCGCTGACAGAAGTTTGAATTGCTGTGTTGGCTTGTTGGCAACAGGAACTGAGTGAAGCAGAGCTGCGAGTCTAAACGGGACACCTGTGGTTTCTCCCTAAAACGACTATTAATCAACCAATCCGCTCTGGTTATTATGCTGACATCATCCCCAAGCATAAAATAACTATTATCCTAGCATTTAATCAGTGTGTTCATATTAAATATTGAGATTATAGTGAGGATGTAGCTTGCTAGGCTGGTGGGAGACATTAATTCAAAGTAACTTTCTGTTAAATTGCAGTATGGCAGTGTTTTGTGCCTGTGTTATACATGTGTAATAACCTGTAATACATCAGTTATTTTGCATTTCTCTGTCATCTTAAATATGTAGGTTACTGACAATTATGTATAAGTACAGAAGACAGTAAGTTTTCTATAAGGCCACACATATTAGAGCTGAAATGATTAGTTGATTAATCGATCAACAGAAACTTAACTTAAACTTATCTGATAATCAATTTTATAACAAAAATGCCACCAAAAAACAGTGGTTTTGCTAGTTTTCTTAGGCTTCAATGATATTAAATTAAATATCTCTAGGTAATGGACTATTGGTTGAACAAAACGACACAAGATGTCACTTTTTTCTGAATGAAAATGAATCGTTGGTAACATCCCTACACACCAGTAAATCATAAAATGGCCTTCATCCATTGAGATTATAGGGAGGACGTAGGTTGCTAGGCTGGTGGGAGACATTCATTTAAAGCAACTTTCTGTTAAATTGGCAGTGTTTTGTATTTTAGATAGGACAGCCTGTCTTTTACATGTGTAATAACCTGATTCATCAGTTGATCAGTTATTTTGCATTTCTCTGTTATCTTAAATATGTAAGTTACTGACAATTATTTATAAGTAAGATAAGATAAGGCAAGATAAGATGAACCTGTATTAATCCCCGGAGGGAAATTCAGCTGTAAAAGCAGCAACATCAGCAAACAGAGTGAAACACAGGAAGGTATGCAAACAATTATAAAAACAATAATAGAGATATAAAAGATACAGAGTGAATGGGTGAACATAGTGTGTACAGTCCGTCAATAAATAAATGTAGTATGTACATATGTGCAGTCTATAAAGTGGTATATAGGCTGTAAAGTAAGTGTAAAGTGCGCCAGTGATTAGAGTCCAGCTTCCGTTTGAACTAAGTACAGAGGACAGTATGTTTTCCATAAGGCCACACACATTAGAGCTGATATGCTAAGTTGATAAATTGATCAACAGAAACTTTACTTAACTTAACTGATATCAATTTTATAGTTTATGTAATTTCTATAGCAAAAATGCCCCCAAAAATCAGTGGTTTTGCTAGTTTTCTTAGGCTTCAATGATATTAAATTAAATATCTGAAGGTAATGGACTATTGGTTGAACAAAACGAGACATGATTTGAAGATGTCACTATTTTCTAAATGAGAATTAATCGTTGGTAACATCCCTACACACCAGTAAATCATACAATGGCCATCAGCTACTCATCTCTTTCCATTCAGGCTTTTGTGGCGCTTGAGTGGCTTATTATACTGTAAATCAATCCTTGGCCTTAACACCTCTTAGTCCAGACAGGATAATGTTATGCATGAGTGGTGATGGCATCACTATCACTTTGCCATTCACAGACTGTGGGCACACATTGCCAGCACTGCATGTAAAATAAACCTAGTCCTGAAGTTTATTGTGCACATGTCTAAACTGAAAGTGAGGCTGGGGGTTCACAAAGCTTTAAAGACATTTTTACTTGACACAAAATAATGGAGGAGAAGGATACAAAATGGGTTTAATTACAATATACTCACCAAAAAACCTTTATTTGAACTACTGACAGTTGTTTTGAAGTCATTCGGCATTTCATTACACTGTCTTTGAATTAATACAAATTCAATCATACACATTTATGAAATAACCTTTAGTATATTCTTCTTTCACATGAAAATTCGAATTTTAATAATTTGCACAAAATTTAGCCGCCGCAAAATTGATGTGACACAACAGATAAAAACATCAGCCACTGCCATTGGTGAATGTCATCTTATCGGTTGACGGCCGATAGCAGTCAACCGATAAATCGGTGCATCCCTTATCATTTAATCGTGGAAGTCATTTTTTAAGCAACAATGCCAAAAAACAAAGTTCCAGCTTGTTTATGAGGATCCTTAATGTGAGGATATAGTATGTTGCTTCTCACTGTTGTATATCATTTTATTCTTTGGGTTTTGGATTGTTGGTTGGACAAAATAAGACATTTGAAGATGTCAGAGAGGCTCTGGGAGTTTCCTGATGTGTCTGACATTTCATAGATCATGTGATGAATCAATTAATCAAGAAAATAATTGCCTGGTTAATTGGTAATAAAGATAATCACTAGTTGCAGCCCTAGGAAGACCAAACAATCTGGGTTCAAACCAGTGTGTTGGCATGTGTCTGCCACGTTGATGATGAACAGAGGATTGCGCCATAGGAATCGATGTAGTCTATCAGTCAGCTGATTACAGTTTCAGCCCAAATGTTTATTCTTGTGCAACATTTCTGGGCGTAAACATCCAGCATGGCCGACATGACTCACTTGAGTTATCTCTATGTCATTCTCTCCTTTACACAACACCCACTTAAAAGCTGGTAAATGCAGAGCATTCCTGCCTTCACTAATAACACCAAGTGGCCACTCTGAGAATAGCCCGCTTGTGATCTCTTATGGTTTTATAAGGTTATAGGATGTTGTGCCCTACTTCCAGCCAAGCTGAAGTCTGGTCGACACTCATGTGAAATCATGTTTCTGCTGGTAACGGCAGAGGGTCTATTAATAGCCCCATGTTTTATGCCTTCACATTTTCCATAAAGAACAAACAAACTGAATATATTCTTGCCTTTGCCTTGTTTTTTTTTTGTACCCATAGCAACCCGTGATTGAGCAGTTAACACAAAGTGTCCCTTGTCTCAGCAGGAAAGAGACAGAGAGACATCTTTTGTGATGCGGCTTTTCAAAAATACATCGGTCAAGAATCTAAGGGCATGCTGGCTGTCAAGATTGTTCTCTTTCTGTCTCTCTTTGAGCGCACATGAAAATAACTGAGTGCTGAATGGCACATTGGGGCTGCTTTTACCTCTTTGATCATTCGCTGATACCCACATCAGTTTTTCTCTGCCTGTATACAGAAGACGCAGGCACTTTTTAGATGAGACATACTGTTAAAAACAGTCATAAATTAAACAAATTAGTAGCTTGCACACTGCAGGGCACCAATTTCCAATTATTTATTGCACCATAGGTGATGTTTCGAGCCCAACAGCTCTTCATTAGACTCAGTCAGGCATCACAAGTCAGTGGGGGTGGGAAAAATATTGATTCAACTTTCTATCACGTTTTTTTTGTTATTCCCACTCAGCTTTTCAGTTAATTATTAATATTTTTTTTAATCATTTTAACCGATAGCGTTAATCGGTTAAAATGTTTAATGTCGGTTAAACGGTTAATTTTGGACATCCCTAACGCGGATACGAACTGCACCCTCACATTTTAAATGCTGAAAATCCAACATTTTTACTATATTGATTTAGAAATTTTCCAAAGTAAAAGTTCCTACAAGTGTATGATATAACTTTTTCACATGGTCTAGTGTTAAAAAAAAAATCGCAATAAATTGAAATATAAAATCCCAATACTTGTAGAATCGTAATACTTAAAAATCGCAATACATAATGACTCAGCATCCAAGGATCGTGATAGTATCGAATCGGGAGATAGGTGTATCGTCCCAGCCCTACATGTGAGACAAGCTAAGTGCTTCTGCCACCAACCAATGCAGAACCATATGCTGCCACACATCCATTTCTCTACTTTGGTGTAAAATTTGGGTGTTCATGTATGAAGTAGCCAGCCAGATGTGAGTCTATTTAAGCCGGCTCACAGTTTGATAATCAGCGGATCATGCACAGCTTTATCTCAGTAATTCTGTGAAGAGGCTTTACTGGAAGATTCTGATGCTTTATTGGAGGTAGAGTCGCAGATGGGCCATCTGTGAGGACCTTTTCGCGGTCCCAGTCAGCCAGTAATGGGTGGGATGTAAAACTACGTGGACTATCGGGGTTGATGATGGTCCTGCTGTTGCAAGAATGTGTATTGGCAGAAAGCAGATGGATTGGCCGCTAGTGAGTCAATGTCTGTGTGTTTTTCATGCCAGGAATGGAAACTCCAGCCTGACAATTCCTTAGGATTCAGTTGTCTAGAGATCCTGTCATGGAAACGGGTGAACAACAGATGAGGCTTTGCTTTTTGAAAGCGCCTGGGCTTCCTGTAGATACACAATATGTGTTGCCTGTAGCTACGGTGTACTGAATGACTTGTTGAATCAAGTTATAGTTGAACGATGCCTTTTTTTAAAAGCAGCATTCCTGAAGTGCATTTCATTGAGGGAGCACCCAGTGGTTAGTGTGATGGCCGTTTTAGGAGGCTAACCACTTTGTTGGTTGCTGGGAATCGGACAATTAGAAGAAAAGGTTCCACTCTTGTGTGTATTTGCATCTTTGCTTTTGTCTCCTGGCGTTAAGCAGGTCTGTGCTCACACTAGAAACTGGTTAAACTCCTATCCTATCCAAAGAGTGAAGTTTAGGAGAGATATCTTTTGTCATGGTAAGGTAATTATAGGTACTTTTTCCTTCAGTGAAGTGAAAGAGAAAATAAGAGCATACCGAAGCAAAGAGGCGAAAGTGGAAATGGAAAGTATTATTGACTTTCACTTCTTAGCAATATGCGTTCTTTGATCGAAGATTCATTTACAGACCACACAGCACATACAAAATGTTACTTTATGGTGTCACACTGTTTTCACGCATCCAAACAAAACCAATTCATTTTTTCATTTGCATCTGCTCTATTGTTCCGTCCCTCCCATCAGCTGATCTCATGAATGCTGACACACGTTAAAAAAAAGAAAGAAACACACACAAACGAATCGCTTCCTTCACCTTTAAACCTTTTTATTCCGTCATCTGGGCCTTGTGACTCTGTGGCATTGGCCCTTGCCGTGAGAATGACCCCTTTCCATCTGAACAGATCATTTACAAGGTGTTGTGCTATTAATGATTGACTCTCATTACGTAAGACTAAAGACAAAAAAAAAACACCCCAGCTCTTCTAGTCTTACAGTGCAGGCGGCTCGGTGGTGTTACAATACTACAGTGATCACTCAGTCAAGGTAAGTAGGGCACTCAGTGGGATGTCCGGGGACTGACATGTCCCAGCTTCATTTACAGATTTCACAGTTCATCTGTGGCAGATGGTATTCTAGACTTAATACATCGCTGAGGAAGTATCGTGAGGTAGTGAGTGACACTTCAGACTAAATCTGTGCACAGATTTAGTGGCAGCTTTTGAGGTTTTGCTCAAAGGAAGTGTTTAGTTGCAAACATTGCTGCTGAGTTGTGTGAAAGGGAAAAGGCTGCATGGAAGGCAGGGCTGAGTGTGCCCTTATTCACCGCCTATTGTGTTTAGAATCGTGATTGTATTCTTCGAAGAACTCAGCCAGAGCTGGACATTTTCCATCTAGGCCCTGAACTCCTACATTACATGCCATTACAATGGCTGTCAAAGTTAACACATTAATAACACGTTAACGCAAATTTGTTTTAACGCCATTAATTTCTTTAACGCATTAACGCAATCAATCTTCAGGAGGTTGTAGCAGGCTCAGTTTTAAAGCTAGATTGAAGATACTGGTATAATATGAAACTAGATAACCTAAGGATCCATTGTCGTTCTAGCTCGTCGTGAAGGAGGTTAAATAACGCTGCAAACTTGCGCTAAATTTTGGTGAGGAAAAGGGGTCCTTTGACCTCTGACCTCAAGATATGTGAATGAAAATGGGTTCTATGGGTACTCACGAGTCTCCCCTTTACAGACATGCCCACTTTATGATAATCACATGCAGTTTAGGGCAAGTCATAGTCGAGTTTTTTTTATGCTAAATGCAGTACTTGTGAGGGTTTCTGGACAAGATTTGTCATCGTTTTGTGTTGTTAATTGAGTTCCAATAATAAATATATACAAACATTTGCATTAAACAAGTATATTTTTCCACTCCCATGTTGATAAGAGTATTAAATACTTGACAAATCTTGATAAAAACAGATACAAAATGTGTGATTAATCAAGGACAATCATGCGATTAATCACGATTAAATATTTTAATCGATTGGCAGCCCCAGCCATTACATAATGTTTTACTGTATGGTTGGATGCACCTTTTGTTGTTGTGTCTAGACTACATTACATATGTATTTACACAGATATGCAGCAGTTATGTGTGAACTTGACTAAATACCCATAATGCTTCACATGCAGCTGAAGACACCAGGCATGTCACAGCATGAAAAGTGCGAACTTGATGGGCTAATTCGAGCTCCCCAGGCTTATCATTCGAAGCCTACTCAAACATGTCGTCTGTCCTTTTTAGCCTGTACTCCAGAGCCATGAATTAAGTGGGCCATCCGTGTGTTTCAGGCTGCTTTTAGCCCAGTGTTGACTGTAGCTTAGCTGTGTGTTATGGTGTGTCGGGGGTATCGAAGCACGGAGCACATTCTTTCCTGTTGATGACTCACGTCCTGGGCATGGTACGGGCTGTAAGCGAGGCCTTGGGGAACTACAGAATACACACACACAAACCACCAAACCGTTTGTAGAGGATGGAGTTTGCAGTGTACTTAAAAATCCCAGAGTTTTAAGAGTTTTACATTTGCATGTGAGCACAAACACAAAGCACACAGACATTCACTTGCTGTGTTTAACCACCAGACATGGATGTACCCTGCCCATATGTACAGTACACACACAAACGTCCACGTAAACACGCCTGAGGTTAGTCTTTGACAGTGCCGGCAAACAAAGGGAGTGGCACGCATAGAGGTACGACATACACAGCCAGGCTGGGGCATGTCATTTATGGCAAGGAGAGGAATGAATGTTACATCACAGCGAGAATGTGGCGTCCCCAGCTCATCCCATGCACCCATAAACATGTATAGAGCATATCTGTAAATCTGTAGACACATAACGCAAAGCTCTTCAAGTGAAACAAAAACTCATATTTGTAGTTTTTATTGCAGTTGGTTTTGAATCATAACTTTGGACGGCAGAGTTTTGCAGAATGATAACAAACTCCTGGCAGAGCTTCAGTTATATGAAGAGTGGAGGTAACACAAATTAATTGATAAAAATGGATGTGAAAATGAAAAATGGTGTGATAAATTATCATGCAATTTGATTAAGTGAAAGCAGATTTGACTAAAACAGTCGTGATATGATGAAAACAGAACAACGTATGTAACCAAAAATTGCGTGCTGTAAACGATAAATGTCAGCTCAGTGAATGTTGAATGGTCAACAGTTGATTATCAGATCAACTCTTTAAAAATGTCAATAAAGTTTATCAAATCAATTGACAATATATCACTCTATTTTTCAATTCACATACATTTTCATCACTTCCATTATTAATTAATACGTATTTTTCAATTATTATTTGTTACTTACACCCTTGAGGCCACTTTCCTTAAATGATAAATGGCAATTTTGTGTTATGAATGATGAATGTAAGATGAGGAAAATAATGAAACGTGGCTCTGTTTTCATCATATTACGACTGTTTCATTCAAATTGGCTTTAAATGAATCAAATCACTTGATAATTTATCACTCCATTTTTCATTTCACATCCATTTTTATGGCTCTATTTTTGAATTCACATGCATTTTCATCACTTCCATTTTTATCAATACATTTTTGTTACTTCCACCCCTCATGCAGATACATAACTTTTGATCAACACATAAAAGAAACATTCAAGATTCACATTTAAGTCTAAAATAATGATACAAGAGGAGGAGGAGGATGGGGAAAGCGGAGGAGGTTGCATTTGCTGAAACCAGCCTGTGGTGAAGCAGCAAAGATCCAGTTCTTGCAGTATGCAGATGGAGTAAGCTGTATTTGCTTTTGTATATGACCTGCTTAGTGTTAGAAATAGGCTTTGAACATGTTTTCACTAGTTTCACATTGACAGTGCGGTAGTGGCGTGACTTCTTGCACATGGAAATAGAAGTTGCCTAACTTTTATTTCTTATTTTTCAATTACAGCCTTGTTTGTATGATGCCCTGCTCATTCCAGTGGGAATTTTTGCTGTTTTCCTGATGATCACATGCTTGTTTACAAGCTTTGATCACAAAACTTGTATGGTACCACCACCACTGCAGTTATAGATACTGTACTGATTAACATTTATTTGAGTTTATGTGTGTTCTTAACTCAAAGGTATGTCAGTCCACACAAAGCCAGACATCAGTCGGAATGAATTCACGTGGTGCAAGTTGAACCCTGAACTGAGTGTGCGTGAGAGCTCATGATAAAGACTTATTAGCCTCTCATGTGTTTTTTTTTTTTTTTTGGGATATGTGTGTCTATAGCTTCCTTAAGACAAAGATACTTTGGATTTCTTTATCAGGCTGTTCACAGTAAGTCAGACACACAGTGACTAAGTGGTTCCTCTCTGTTTTTAATCTGTCTGGTCCGGCCCGCTGCTACCGCTCACTTTAAAAATAACCTTTGTGCTGCTCTGACATCAGTTGGTTTCAACCTTTCTCCGCAGTGCTGACTGTTGTGCCGTGGCCTTCAAAGGTCAGAGTGATGCTCCTGGCGGCTCTGCTGTGATCTCTGTTGCTGCGGTTACCACAGAAACGAGACAACGGTGGGCAGAAAGCAGCCAAGTCGCAAAAAGATGACGACGCCGTCGCCCACTCACAGTGACAGCAGCGGCTCCTCTAAGCATGACAGTAACCAGGTAGGTGTGTGTGTGGTACTTGCTGTGTGAACAAAAACTGCTCGTAGCCACTGTTAGCGTTTCAGCATTTGTTTTTCTTCTCAGTTCATATCGAAGCAGGTCAAATATTACTGTTATATGTTTGTCTGTGTGTGTTTGTTCTCGATCCAACAGTTGAAATTGATTCAATTAGTAAGGGTTCTCTGTGACTGAAGTTATCCTAGAAGATGAAAACAAGAACAAAGGTGTTAAGCGCAATAACACTGTTTTTACCAGTAGAGTCTGATTGCAGCTGTATGGGGGGGGCTGACTTTTTTTTTTTGCCCAGTAACTTTATTGTCCTGTTCGTGTCAGTCAAATCAGTTTCTATGCATTCATTCTAAATATGATTTAACTCTTTGTTAAATTCTTAAATCATTTTTTACCATTATATGACTTTGATGAAACAAGTGGGGCAAATTATAGCTAATTAACGGCTTGGTATTACATTAATATATGTCATTTGTACCAATTCGATCTTAAGAAAGCTAGCTTCTACCAAGCAATTCAACATCCAGTGATTCTAATAGTGTAATGATGCTGATAGCGAAACGTTAATCCTCTATTTTTAGCTACATAGAACGATTTTAAAGGAAGGAGCTGCCTCGGATACTGGAAACATATCTCGGGTATGGCTGCAGTTTTTTTGCCAAAGAAGAGGTGGCTGTATAGAATTTGACAATATCCAAATATGTGTGCTTGAACTGCCACCATGATCCTCACATAGCCTACACAAGATAACTATTGGCTGTGTCATAACATATGAATAAAGCTCATCTTGGTTTACTGTTGTCTGCTGGAATTGTTTGTGTTTTTATAATGAAGTAGGTATGGTAATATTGTAACAATGGACAGAACTAGCTGTGCATTGAGAAAGTAGAGAAGACGAAAAAGTGGGCGTTCACGTCCTCTGCGAGCCAATCAAAGCAGCGGTTGTTCCTGTCATGCTACAGGAACGCCCCTCCGCGACTACAATCAGACCCGTCTCGTTTTTACAGTTACCGGTATTGCGGTCACAATATTATTGCACTTAAATGGTATCTTTGATGATATGTGTACTGTTTAGATTGTGTTATACCTCTGTTATTTCCGTTATGTCTAACTCATACAGTATTGCCCCTGTGTCTCCCTCCAGGACAGCTGGGAGATTGTGGAGGGCCTCAGGGGGGTTCCTGCCAACATTCAGGAGCCTGACAGACAGGAGGGCTTCCTGCTCAAGAGGAGGAAGTGGCCCATGAAGGGGTGGCATAAGGTGAGCACCTTACCAGCCCCCTTTTTTAAAGCCCAAGACAGAAACAGCATTTCAACGCTTCTTATTATAGAACACCGCTGCAGCTTTTTTTTCTCAAACCAAAGACCTATTTTCACTCTGAACTTGATTGCTTTTGATACAAAGGGTGTCAGATATTGAGGCAGTGCACAATTTTAAGCTCTGGAGCAAAGCAAACTCTTGTTTTTAAATATTCTGTACTATATTTATCACATGTAACTGCAGATAGATGGTGTTTCTAAAATGCCTCATATCCATTATGGGAAAGAAATACAGCAGTTTAAGAGCACTACTGTACATGGGTGGTAGTTGTGATGTCTTTCCTGATGCTTTCAGTCCTCCCTAAATGTCTAACTAGAGTTCTGACCTGCTATCTTTTAATACCTCAAGCTATTTCCGCATTTCCTCCTCTTCACCATTATAGTCCTCTGTATTTCCTTCTTTCCATTCTTTTTTATTCCCAGCCGATAATACTGTAACCCTGACTCATCTTCCGTTCCTCCCCCTCTTCTGTGTGCTCATGCATACCTGGAAAGTTCTGCCGTGCAACATGACTGAATAGCCACTTGAATAGACACTATTTGAACCAATAGGGAGGTCTCAAGTACTGTCAAAGTGCTTTATCAGTGTATTCTTTCTTTTTTTACTGTAAAACTGAAGTGAGCAAAGTGTGCTTGTAAGCTGTCGGTATGGTCATAATCCAAACTGCTGATCACTTATTTCACTGCTGCTGTTGTGAAATATGTATGTCAGGGTCAAGGGAAAATGGTTACAATACTTTTTTATTGGTGTTTTTAACTATTATATAACCAAAGAGTTCAATAAACCTATTATTCAAGGGTGGCAAGAACTGAAAAGTCAGTGATTCTTGTGAATGAATATTGATTGAGTTTCATTTCTTCCCACTAGAGATACTTTGTGTTGGAGAAAGGCATCTTGAAGTATTCAAAGCGTGGACCTGATGTAGGTATCACCACAAGAGCACCGTCTTTCACTCTTGTATTTCGACACGCGCTAACAAAGTGTCGTTTTCACAGATGAAGAAGGGAAAGCTTCATGGCTGCATTGATGTCGGCCTCTCCGTCATGTCAATCAAGAAGAAAGCCATGTGCATCGACCTGGACACGGAGGATAACATTTATCACTTAAAGGTAACTCCTGACGCTCACATTAACAACACATTAAGTTTTGTTTTTGAATTCAACCTGAG
Source organism: Sebastiscus albofasciatus (assembly GCA_916701655.1). NCBI lineage: Eukaryota > Metazoa > Chordata > Actinopteri > Perciformes > Sebastidae > Sebastiscus > Sebastiscus albofasciatus. The sequence goes on from CAKAOI010047751.1 coordinate 69,230, forward strand.
AGTCAGTGGCATCTCTCGCAAATGCATCAACGCCTACATGCTGTCTCTCCGTCATTTATTCTTTCTGTTTCATACAAAGACGCTCGCAGCAGTAGCTGTCTCCAGGTTACTGCTCCTAATTTGACTTTATGGTACCCAGGTGAAGTCTCCGGAGCTGTTTGAGGAGTGGGTGTCAAAGCTGCGTCATCACCGCGTGTTTCGGCAGAACGAGATTGCCATGTATCCCCATGAGAGGCACCTCTTCCACCCCCACGCCGCATCCTCCCCCTCCCTCACTGACTCCCTTAGAAGAGTAAGCTCCCTTAGATTTGACACAGTAGGGATGTAGTTAAGGGAGGCTGCATATGCCTCATCGTCTCTCATCTCTCTCCCTCTAAAACAGAGAGCTACTCTCACCAAGCAGGCGTCAGTCCACCAGGCAAAGGTCAGTTCTTGGCTCCATTCCTCAGAGGACATGGACAGATGCTGCAAAGGTTGGTTGTTGTTTTGTCTATTTCTCTCTGCTCACTAATTATCTACCTGCCTTGTCAACTGCTTCTTTTAAAATGTGCCTCACTGTAGTGAATCTTTCATTTCATCTCTCAACTCAAACTTTTTTATCTAATAATAATCTTTTGCTCAGACTTGGAGGAATGTGAATCGTACCTGCTCGAGCTCAACCTGCTGCTGAAGAGCATGGAGGTCCTCCACCGCACGCACTCAGCACCGGCCATTAGTGCACTACAAGTAAGCCCAGGAACACTGATTAAGTTAGCCATGATGCAAAATGCAGAGGTTGTTCTTTGTCTTAATTTAAAGGGATAGCAGAGAACGCATATTGCTAAGATGTGAAAATCAATTGTTCGTTCCATTACAACGTCAGCGCCCAGTAGTAAAGCTACACCTCCGCCATTTTGGACTGAAAACAACTACCAGACGCCAGTAAAAGTGCCATACAAAAGTAAAACAAATTATTTCTATTCTAGTGTCATACTTTTAATGTCTCTACCGAAGTGGCCTGTGTTGAACAATAAAAATATTATAAATATGCATACTATTATAACTATTTACTTACTTATTTATTTACTAAACGTTTTTGCCCGGCCACTTCCCAGAGGAGCATAAAATGAGTGATCGACATAAATGGAAGTTCGAAAAATCCAGCACACAGATTTTAAGAGCAATCTCAAACCTTCTCATGTCAAGGACCTCCAAAATAAATGTACAATAGTCCACATGTTAAGTGCTTGGTTACCAGCTGCGCATGTGTGAAGTCTCTTACTTTCAGTTTTGTTGATGTGCTGGCTGTGTCCGCTGTTGTTGATGTCGAGCAGAAGTTTGAGTAAAGTCTGAATATGTAAAGTTGTCGTTGGAGTTATTGAACTAACACCAAAGACCATGGATGTATAAAAGGTGCGTGTTGGAAAATAGCTTACAACTACATTAAATTCTGTTTATGTCATGCTACTAGCACTACTAGCCACTGCCCGATGGGTGGTTGTTTGGGAACAGAGATGTTAATACATCCACCATGGTACAGACTTACAGCATACAGCCCATGAGATCATAAAAGTGATGAATTACAGCCAATATATCCATTATTACAACCGCATACAGCTAGCAGGAAGCTGGCAGAACTGTATATGTCATAAAAGCGTGCAGGACGGTGCAGTCCTGTGGGTCTGATGCACAGAGAATAATAACTCTGGATTTGACTAGTAGTTAATTTTACAACTTTTAGCACATAATGATTTAAATGAGGGCTATTTATGTGTTCGTTCTGGGAAGTTGATTTGCCTAAAAAAAAAAAAAAAGATCCTCTGACCTACAGACGTCTCTTTATACATTCATGGCTATGGACTCATTAGTGTTTACAGTCCAAAATGGCGGCAGCGCTACCGCAGCTAATGGCTTTTGTCAAAAAAGCACCAGAGTTTCGCCTCTTTGCTTCTATACTCTTTGGGGATAGTTTGGGTGTTTTGAAGTGGGGTTGTATGAGGTACTTATCTGAAGACATTGTATTAACTACAGTAGATGACAGTCGGTAAGCCCCCAGTTCGGAGAAACAGACAGGATTTACAGCACGGGAGCAAAGCAATGTACTGCTGTGGACGGGGCCGGCAGCCAAATGTATTTTAACCACCTAAAAGAAATACATTACAAATGGAGTCTAGTGGCCTTTTGAAGAGAGCATCGATTAATTTCACTTTCAGTTCAGTTGGAATGGGCTGTCTGAAACCAAGATGAAGTGGTGAAAATATTCCAAAAATAGCGTACACTTAAATAGATATCGACTTTTGTTAGGTGAGCCTTTCTTTTAGGTGGCTAAAATACATTTGGCTGCTGCTCCCATCCTCAGCAGTACATTGCTTTGCTTCCGTGCGGTAACTCCTGTCTGTATCTCCAAACTCGGGGGCGTGTTGACCACCATCTACTGTAGGTAATACACTGACTATGAATAAGTACCTCATACAAGCCCACTTCAAAACACCCAAACTATCCCTTTAAGCTATTTGCAGTAATATCAGATGAAAATGCCAACTTTGTGGGTGTTATGACTGATGAGGACATTTCTTTTTTGGATAGCAGGTCAAAACTGGATGTAATTTTGTTTACTACTTCTTCACTATCTTGTGTTTCCTGCGGTACCACAGGCGTCTAATTTTGACATGCCCAAAAAGGAGAAGAGGCCAAGGAGATGGCGATCCAAAAACAACGGCAAAGAAACCAAATCCACCCTGCAGGTACATGTGTAGCTTTTCTTTTGATAATTATTTAGAATTTACTTTACAATCATTCAATAGTGGGAATGAGGGGAAAATAATGGCTTCCAGCTCTTCACACTTTCTTGGTTTTTGTCCTCCAGGTCCCAAGCTGCATCTCCTCTCAATCGCCTCGTCTCCACGCCTCCAACCCCAATCTCTCCACCACTGACTCAAACGCCCAAGAGGTCTGTCCTGAATCCCCAGACTCGCCTACAGACGCGTCCCGTCTGCAGGAGGACTTCTGCACGCTGGCCAACAACAGTGAGTCCCTGCTGGGGTTGCCTGCCAGTTTGCTTGGGAGATGCATTTACTTTAAAAAAAAGATGTTTTTTTTGTAAGTGTTTGTGTTCTGTATGGTAAGGTAGTTTCCATGACAACTCTCTGTCTGGCATTTGCTTCTCTCCAGTCCACACCACGCTGAAATCAGCCTTTAGTTCCCTGGTAGCAGAGAGAGACAGACTGAGGCACACCATCGACATGCAGGCCCCACAGCCAGCACAGGTCCTGGGCTTGAAGACCTCCTATTCCTCAGTGAGTGTCTCTATGACTCAAAAAATCACGGCTCTGCATGATCGCACCACACCGATCGCCACAGGTCCAGTTTCACTCAACTGTCTTCTTTATTATCATCAGGAATGTCCAGGTGGCTCCCACTCCTTGGTCCACCAGGTGTCCAACGAGAGCAGAGCCTCTATTCCTGAGTCCATATCAGAGTTTTTTGATGCTCAGGAGTACCTCCTCTCCTCTTCCTCTTCTGAGAATGAGGTGAGACACTAGTATCTACTATACTTACCTATATCTCTGTTTATAGCCAAATATATTGGTCTATTAATCGACCAACTGTTTTGTCTACAAAATGTCATAAGGTTGCGTCTGCAAATGACTAGTTTTTAACAGTCCCAAACTTAAAGATATTTCAATTTAAGATGATGAAAAGCAGCAAATCTTAACATTTAAGAAGCTAGAACCAGTAATTGTTTTGCATTTTTGCTTCGTAAATGACATTTAAAATCAATTATCAACATTGTTAACTACAATGGATTCATTTACTATTTGTTTCAGCACTACGGTGGTCAAACAAATCAAGTGCAGGGGAAGTAATCTATGTCTTAATACTCCTAGAACAGCCCCCGACACAGCCGGTTTTAACACAACTAATACCTGCAAGTCACAACAAACATAATGTAACACTGGGTGCATTTTTTATTTTTTTCTATTCTGATGACTGAAGACTTTTGGGTTTGTGTATTTTTGCCCTTTGATTCTCCGTTCCGGTCGCTCGCTGACCTTTCGGCATTGACTTTCTGTCTCCAGATCTCCGACGATGACTCGTACATCAGTGATGTCAGCGACAGCATCTCCATGGATACCTACAGCAACGAGGGAGGCAGTGTGAGACACAACTCTGGTACACGGCATATTAAAAACATTGACAGCTGTCACTTTGCTGTTAGAGTCCTCTGTGTCCCCTGATCTTTAACTGCCAGTTTTCCTTGTCCTTGTCCTCATCCACTGCTAGCTTGCAACTGCCACTGATTCCAACTGATTTCAACTGCCACTCTGGGTTTCCAACTGTCACTGCTTGACTTCAGCTCAGATATTCTTTGTAACACTTGAACAAACAACTATAAGGTTTTTCAACAGTCCAGGGGAGTTGTTTCTTCTATTAGTTATATGGAGGTCTACTCACTCCCTTTGGAGTTTGTTGATTTCCCTCCCATTTCTTCTCCTAGCAACAAGCTCGCGCTAGCTCTTGTCCCACTTTTCTTGTGGAATTTTCTTGTTCTCTCTTGTTGGTTCTCTTGTCCAGTTTGACTTTCCTTTTGTCCTGGATCTTGTCTTTAAGTTGTTACATTTTTTATTTTGTTCTTCTGTAGAGTTCATGTAGTTGTCTTCCCTCTTTGGAATCTACTCACTCAGTAACAAGTTGTGCGTCTGTATGTGTGAGACAGAGACTGTGCAGAGAGACCTTATTCTGTCAAAGAGAGGCAGAGCTTGTCTGTCCTAGCGCACTTGAGTGTGACCGTGACTAAGCCTCTCTGCGCTTTTGTGTATTTTTCAGAAAGCGTCGGCATCAAATAAATTATAAATGTCTGGCATCGTCGACATTACTCACTTGCTTCGAGAATGTGTTGGACATGACCACTGCCGACTTCCGGACGTGTTTACAAACTCAGTACGATGTCTCCTCATACAGTATGCGACAAAGCATCTGTGTACAGGCATCATTAATTCACTGCAGCAGATGGTGTTGTTTTATATTTTCACTTGCCTCCAGGTAGCACAAAACAGAAACACTGGGATCTAATTACATTGTCCAGTTGCAAATAGAAATGTTGGTTTTCACCTTGTTTAAAAAACAGTGAGATAGAGAGAGTATGATTAGGAGCTTGTGCAGAGTAAGATCTAGATGTTGTTTCAGACTGTTAAATGGGTTTCTGAAGGCGTTTGTGTAATTGAATATGACCAATTATTCCCAAAAATATCCAAATAACACACCCATTCAGTCAAACTGTTTCATAGTATCTCCTAGAATTTCCTTATTTGCCTTTCAAACAGCATTTAGACCATGATGGGGGCACAATGATGCCATCTCCCATATGCTCTGTTTCACTGGTCTCTATTCTTAAATATCTCACCCGTCTCCTCTCCACATTTATTCCCTTCTAGTTAGCAGCGCGGTGACCCTGGCCCGTCGGCGCTCCGTGCTGCCCTCTCCCAGTCCCACCAGCAGCGTGAGCCTGTGGAACATCCTGAGGAACAATATCGGGAAGGACCTGTCCAAGGTGGCCATGCCGGTGCAGCTCAATGAGCCACTCAACACCTTGCAGAGGCTGTGTGAGGAGCTGGAGTACAGTGAGCTGCTGGACACTGCCAACCAGACCCAGGACCCCTACCAGCGCATGGTGAGAGGAAAGAACACATACACATACACTAACCTGCTAGAGCTAGATAGAGCACTGTAAGCATGTTGAGAGAGGGTCTAACGTACACAAAGTGAATTATACACATGCACAAAATAGTCTAACATGCACGTACTGAATAATAAGAAGAAGACGTGTTATGTAAAGCACACAAACAGAAATGAACAGATGGAAAAAAAGAACATCAAAGTAGCTGTAGAAAACTGTAGATAGGAAACGTGTTTTCGAGCTCAGTGCTCTTCCCCAGGCAGCTTTTTAAAAGCTACTCTGATGTTCGTCTTTTGCTCTGTGTGCCCTTCTGTTTATAAATATTTCATTTATTTAAGCAAGAAGCTTTCAATTGTCTTTTTCTTCCTGGGGCCAGTTGCATTAAAATAGTACCTAGTCTTTGTCTTACATAAAATTTTAAGTCAGACTTGCTTTATAGACACTTAAATTTACCTGTTGCATAAAGCTTCCCTATGAGTGACTAATGTAAAACTGACTAACTAGCCTGTTGCGCAATGCATTATGGGTGAAATAAGACACTTCACAGAAGAGAAAAAATGGCAGATGCAACGGTATTTGACGCACACTTATAGTCCAATAGACTCAGAGTAGTTACAAAGACACAAATGTGTCATGTCATAGGTCTCACACCTCCACATACTGTAGCATATACAACAAACAGTACTAATATGTAGTATTGTACACAGACACACATTTACCTCTACCTAAAGTGGTGTCATGTATGAAGACACACAGTTTTTACGTCCATGTAAAACAAACTTGGTAGTGTCACACTCATTCATGTACACACAGTCCATGTTCACAACCCCATACTTTGAATACACACATGTAAACAAATGTAAATCATCCCCTGTGATTTTCTTTGCAGGTGTACGTCGCTACATTTGCAATATCTGCGTACGCATCCACCTACCATCGAGCAGGAAGCAAACCCTTTAATCCTGTCCTGGGAGAGACGTACGAGTGTGATAGACCCGATAAGAACTTCAGGTTCATAGCTGAACAGGTAGGGGGTCGCATGGTTTACAACACACACACACGCTGTATGGGAATACACTCCCTTCACAGGATAGGCTACGTTTCAGTTTACTTCTCAACTTTAAACACAGAAAAATATACAATATTTTGAATGAAATATGTAAAGTAACTGAAATTATGTCTGAGACAGATTTTCTTGCAAATTAAAATGTGTTGCACATTGTATATCTATATAATTAAAGGATTTCTTCACCCACAAATAGACCATTTGTATATTAATTACCCACCCCATGTTACCTTGAATTCTAGATGAACTTTGTTTTCTCACATGCCCTCAGAGGCGTGGACTTGAGTCACATGACTTGGACGCGAGTCAGGCTCAAGTCTCAAATTTGATGACTTTAGACTTGACACAATCAAAAACACTTGCAACTCGACTTGGCCTTTAACACCAATGACTCGCGACTTTACTTGGACTTGAGCCTTTTGACTTGTAAATCCCTTCTTCCCCCCGAAGCGCAAAGCATAAAAAGTTAAAATGTTATTTAAAGTTTGCCATGAATCACCTCTACTTTTTAATTTTTAAGTTCAGTCGCGCTTGTTTTAACAAACTTGTTTAACAAATACATATTTTTTTCATAACTTATTCATGATTTTTGTAAATGTAATATTCCTCTGTTGTTAAAATGGCATTACATTTGGTGAAGAGCGCATTGTGACTTGTTTAGAACTCGAAACTCAAAGATTAGGACTTGGGACTTGTCAGTCTTCATTTTGGACTTAAGTACAAAGACTTGAAACTTGTGACTTGCAAAACAATAACTTGGTCCCACCTGTGCATGCGTCCATGGTGAACAAAGAATAAAAACAAAAAACGAGAAAAGTCTTGATGAACTGCATTTAACAACAGCAAAATATATATCAAAACAACCATTCACTAATACTCAGACAACTCGTGCAGTATAATCTAAGTCTCAAACAAGTCTCGCATAAACAGTCTCACGCTTGTGTAGGCGTGGTACTTGTCCGTGCAAGTCCAAATGTTTTAAATAGTAAGGTTTTAGTGAAGATGCATGCGTTTGGGAAGCAGTGAGCAAACGATTGGACAAATGAGATTATACTGCACGAGTTGTGTGAGAATTTGTAAATGGGTGTTTTGATATAGTTTTGCCGTTGTTAAAGCTGCAGTGGGTAGAAATGGAGCAAATATGATGAAAAAAAGTTATTTTTATAAAACGGTCACTATGAGAGAATAACAATGTTTTCTTCTAGAATTCAAGGTAACACTGGGAGGGTAATTGATATTCACATGGTCATTTTATGGGTGAAGTGAATGAAATGAAATGAATTATCACACCGTGGTTAGGTTGTCTCATGTCAAAGGTACAGTATCAATGAAGGTCTTGTGCACTGGAAGAACAGCACCCTCTTCCTGTTCTCTGCTTTAAAGCAATTCACAAGACTTCACAAAGTCCTATAGCAGTAAGTCTCAAAACAATGTAAAGCAGAGAAGTCGTGCACTGACCTGCCATTCATCTCTTTGGTGGTCATGTTTGTTTACAGTAATTACACTGATCTCTCAAAATACATGTAGTAATGGTTTATAGCTGGCAAAAGTTATAGGTTCCCCTTTTCCCACCTTTTTGTTTTTGACTGATTCATGATACGACTTGCTGAGCTACAGTGTCTACTGTGTAATAAAGTGCCTTTATCCCATCTTGTATCTTTCCTCTTCATTTCCCAGGTGAGTCATCACCCACCTGTATCAGCATGCCACTCTGATTCAAGGAACTTCTCCTTTTGGCAAGGTGAGCAGGAGAGAGCATGCTTAGAATACGCGTCTGGTTTCTGTTGGGGGCTTATATGTAGATTACATCACTGCCACCACACATTTTGTTCCTGAGTGTTTGGACACATGCTATAGGTTGTATTTAAGGTGAAAATTGGTGTTGTGGAGGATTACTTAACCTCATTTAACCTCCTGTTACATGAGTGATCACTCTGTAACTTTCCATTGCATGATAATGAAGAGCTTGATATCTTCATACTGTAACAAATTACTGTGCAGATTATACTAATGTGACCTCATTTTTTAAACTCTTTGTTCAAAAACAAAGAAAGCTGCTGCCTTGTTTGCATTTCCCTCTGTGCACATGAATGAAGAAGCTGAATTATAATAAAAAAAAAAGGTGCTGCTGTTTACTGAAGAGACCAGATGAAGATTTGAATTAAGATAATACGGCAATTTTCATTGTCACAAGCACTTATTTTGCAATCTCTTTCTTTTTTTAGATGTTCGATGGAAAAACAAATTCTGGGGCAAATCCATGGAAATTGTTCCCATGGGAACCACTCATGTCACACTACCTGCGTAAGTCCGTGACTCCTTTTGATTATTTTGTGTGGGTGTGTGTTTACACTCTTGTATGTTTAACACGAGCGTCCACGTCATTGGGCACAACATAGGCTGTAAGTGTAAGCACTAGGAGTGAAACAACACGCACATTAAAGTTCACGTCTGTGTGTGTGTGTGTGATTTCTCCAGGTTCGGGGACCACTACGAATGGAACAAAGTGACGTCCTGTATCCATAATATCCTGAGCGGCCAGCGCTGGATCGAACACTACGGAGAGATGTCCATCAAAAACATCAACGATGACGCCTGCCAGTGTAAAGTCACATTTGTCAAGGTTAGAAAACGGACATTTAAATCTTTGTTTTGAACGTGTGAGCTCCAGCTGTGAATGACAGAAGCTGATCTTTATTCCACACTTGATTTTGAGAGGAAAGAAGTCGGGTAAAACGTGTTCTCAATGGCTTAACAATGCAGAAATAGTTCTATAGTCCCTGTGGGATGGGACTTGTTCCTCCAGCAGATTTATTGTATTGTTCTATTGTAGAGACAAACTGTACCTAAATGTTCTTAACAAACTGTTACCGTTGGATCTCTCCTGTTAGTACGTACTGGTTTGTCATCCTCACATGAACCTCTGTCAAACTCTTGTAATCATTACAGTTGCCTGGCTTTTAGCACCTGATTTAAGCTTCATCATCCTCTGAACAGACACTTTAGATTTGTTCCTTCATAAAACAGTGACCGTAGTTTCCTTTTAATACAATGCTGCCTACTCAAACAGGAACGCTTCCTTTTCCGTATGCGACCACACCATCAACACTATCAAGGCAAACAGCACTATCTTCTGGACAAAGATAGGAACTGAAAATTCAAACCAGGAGCCTTGGAAATTAGGCAGTGTGAATTCAGTCCCTTTAAACACTGATATAACTCATAGAATATTTATCACGAGTATTACAGCTTCAGTAGGCAGAATGTTTTTGGCGTCATTGGGCAAAAATCCCATAATAACCTTTCAGCATATTGTATTCAAGTGTTCTGCGCCTCCTCATTGCTCTGTTTTCAGGCTTTAAAAAATCTAGTCTGTGACGGGAGACTTTGGCCAATCACAGGTCATTTCAGTAAGAGAGAGCGTTCCTATTGGCTGTGCTCCGGCTGGTTTGCGGTGCTTTGTATGGCTGCCGGGTCACAAACTTTCTCATTTTACAGCTAAACAGTACACTACAAGATGTTTCTGAAAACATTTAATGTGAGAAATAGGCATTACAGTAACAGAATATTAATTCATATTTGATCAGCACTGCCTAGTTTGACCGTTTGATCGGTTTGCTCCATTTCTACACACTGCAGCTATAAATGTGATGATAAATGGGATGTCTGTTCTCATTTTGTGTAATACATTTCATCCATCCAACACATAGAAACAATTTCCCTCTTTCTTTTTTTTTGTAGGCGAGATCATGGAGCTCTACAGTGAACGAGATAGAAGGCGTGGTTACGGATTCAAATGGAAAAGTTATACACTCCATCTTTGGAAAATGGCACGAGTCCGTTTTTCAAGGAGATCCGCCTTCTGCCACGTGTATCTGGAGAGCAAGTGAGTGATTGGTCCCTGGGAATGTCAGTTATAACGTTTTCACCCCAGGGCACTTCAAGCAAACAACAAAACTGAGCTTGACATGGCATGACGGCTGTTGATTTAATTTGTGTGTTTAGACCCCATGCCAGTGGACCAAGACCAGTACTACGGCTTCACGCAGTTGGCAGTGGAGTTAAACGAGCTGGACTCCACCCTGAGACCTCTGCTGCCTCCCTCAGACACACGCTTCAGGCCGGACCAGAGGTTGGCACTCTTTATCCGTCTGTAATGTTCTATTAGTCTGTCCACAAACATCATCCCTACCCGTTTGAGAAACTTGATCCTTTAATACTTCCGTTACTGTTTAACCATATATTCTAGTCTAATGGCTTGTACAGATGCCCCCGTAGTCTTAATGGTTTTAAAGCTGCCAAAGAAGACCATTTGGCCCAAAACATTTTTTTTTTTTTTACAAACATGATTTTGTTGGCTAAGTCTGGTCGAGCCCATGTGGTGTGAAGCAGTAAATATCTGAAACATGAACATAACCATGGCAACAGACTATGGGAGTTTAGATCCAAGGGAATGAAGTCACCAGAATAATTGTCCACTCATGTAGAGATTTTAGTTTAGCTAAGGGTGCTTTCACACCTGTAGTTGGGTTCATTTGGTCCAGACCAAGACGGGAAAAAATTATACATTGTTGCATTTTTAGTTCTGGTCCGGTTCCTGTTCACACTGACTTTTTACAAACCAACCAGAGGAGTAAACAGGAAGTTCTACAGACTGACATGTAACTTGTTGATTGGACAGTTTTGGCGATTGTCATCCTGCATCGTCAGGACCCACGTGGGGAAATCAAATTCCAGAAGTTTATGCGGCACTTTAATGCTTCTGATTTATGTTCTTTGAATATTAACTGATTATAAGCATTATTAGTATTATTAGCCTGCGAATCGGCCAGATTTTATGATAAATGAGAGTAGAGACAGGATGTCGTGGAGCGCATTGACACACACATGAGGCGTATTACTGTGGGATCGCTGTCAGACACTTTTTAATGGAGTTAATGAACTGACAAAATACACAGAGTCGGATACACCTACTAATCAGGGAAAATACCGGCGCTGGCTATCAGAAGATGGATTTATTAGTAGTTTAGCTTTTAACATACTAAAATCACACATCTGGTTGGTTCATTTGCTTTCACACCACAAATAAATCGCACCAGAGTCCGCTTGGAATCGGACTGAAGGTACGTGTCAACAGGCTGCACCCTTTCCACGCTTCCCATTCATTATCTATGTAAACAGCTGTGCATTCTGGTAGCGTGGCGGCGCGATTCTAGAGACGGACCGTCACGTCGTCCAACCCCCCATTTGCATAAAGTTGAGGTCTAGGCTACTTTATGCAAATCATGGGCGTCCGACGCGACTTGCCAGCTCGGGAAACGCCTGAGAAAGTTTTAAACTAAGCCTTGTCGATCCAAAATAAAGACAGATTCAGCAACTGCATGGCTTATTGCTTGAATAAAATGTTTTCAGAAACACGATTCGGTGAACTATTTTCGTGATATAAGAGAAGAAAGTTTCCAAACGAGCCGCCATATCGTTTCCGGTTTGAAAGCTGGAAACAGCAGCCCACGAGGAAAAGCGTTCGTCCAATCAGGTGCCGGGTGCCTTGTCTCAAGTGGCAGCCCATCAAGCGTCCAGTTTTAGGAAGGGAGGCGATCCCTTGCGATAAAAAACGCCCCCACCATGAGACCCACCTTTTCATGCGTACCAGAGTTTGATTGTTTGGTCCGCACCAGAGTTTGAACGAGCTTTGAGAACATTTAGTCCGTTTGAATCTAACTCTGGTGTAGACCAAAACAACCAGTCCGAGACCGCTTGCGAGAGATGGTCTCAGACCGTTTCCAAGCAAACAGTGAGAACATAATCTGACCCAATTGCAGGACGTGAAGCAGAACGCAGGGGATTATGGGCTGCCTGAGCGGGCATTTGTTGAGATGAACACAGGTATACGACAGGTTAACATGAGAGGGAGAGGACTGACTGAGACTTAATGGGAGGCATTCGTTCTGTCCAAGTGTGTTTGGCTTGAACACCAAAGCAGGATTACTGCCAGTATCACCAAAACTATATGCCGCGCATTCTTCTGCATGTTGCTGTGTTTACCCTCGCCAAATTTCGGACCAATAAGAAAGACTTCTGCGAGTATATTTCCGGCCCTGCTCCGTCATACATGCCCCTCAGCAACTTCATTTTTCCTTAGTTCCTGAGGTTAGTTCCTTACTAAAGCCACAATGTTCCTGTGTTTGTGGGGAAACAGTGGGATGAATGGTGGTGCTCTAGTAGAACCACATTTCTACTGTTTCCTATCCTGACTCTCTCTCTCTCTCTTGTGTTCTCTGTCCAGGCTGTTGGAGGAGGGGAACACAGAAGGAGCCGAGGAGCAGAAACAGAGGATAGAGCAGCTCCAGAGGGAGAGGAGGAAAGTGCTGCTGGACAACAACATGACACACCAGCCACGCTTTTTCAAGTATGCTGCTTATTGCTTGCCTGTGTGTGTGTATGTGTCTTTGTGTGCAATCAGACACAGTGTTTGCATGTGTTTTTCCATGAAATCGATCTCATATGGTCAGAGATCACCTCCACAGCCGCCACTGTGACTCACGTGGTATAAGCAGATTCTCTAGAGAGAGCTTTTCACGTTTCTACATTACCTGAAGCCCACTGTAGTTCTACACTTGTGAAACTGCAATAATGTGAGCCGCAGAGTGCAAAACCGTGGTACCGCCAATCGCCGTCTGACCTCCGTTGCTCCTAAAGTAGTGTTATTGTGGTAAGGATGGCCTCTGAGCGAGATGAACAGCTTTACAACGGTTTTACATTCAGCGGCTCACGTTATTGCAGTCTTGGAAAGGGAGGAGTGAGCGGAGGGGTACTCAGTTGGTTTCAATCTCCAACCACACCACTAGATGCCGCCAAACCCTACACACTTTACCTTTAAATTGATTTTGTTATTACAATCAGATAAGCCAAAAGTTATTAGTAAACTAGGTGCCTTTCTGAAGAAATGTTGTTCTTTTGTTTAAGTAACAGTCGTTGTACTTTAGCTATGCCGTGGGCCATCGTTTTGTTATTATTGCATGCTCTATTTGTGCTCCATAACATGTGATCATAGTCCTGAGCCACAAAATATGTGACTGTGACAGTCTGCAGACTTGTAATGAACACACTGGATTGCTAAGATAACCGCTGTGGGCTCATCATGACAAAAAAAGTAATGTCATTGTCCATTACATCAGATCCTTATCAGAAGCAATATGTGACTCAACACTCATCGGATGCTCTATTCATCATTAACTTGTAGTTAAACCCAGATAATAAAACAAAAACAATCCTCCCTTACGTTCCTAAACGATTTGAAACAGATATTTTTAGCTTAATGACAGATGTTATACACAGAGTTAAGAAACTTCTCCGACATATACAGTCTCGGCTAGGCTAGCCCACAGAATATAATGAACATTATAAAAGACACAAAGACTTTTCATGATACAGTTATTGGTTGATTCAAGTTAATACTGATATCTTACATTATTCTGTAAACTGATGTGGTAATTTAATAGGCTGAACAACAGGGGTACGGCTGCACAGTTAATCAAATTTTGTCGTAATCGCAATATGGTTTACTGCAAAATGTGCATCAAAATACCATTTTAAATTAAATATTGTCATGCTGCAGACATGTCCTGGCCTACAAATCATATTCTACAGACTTAAAAAAAACAACTTTGCTCGGTACAGATCCCTCAAAAATCACATGCAACAACATATGATAATCATTCAAGATGTAGCAATCATTAAGTCATTTGTGTTGTGTTGGCAGGAAGTCTAACAACGACACGTGGGTGAGCAACAACACGTACTGGGAGCTGCGCAGAGACCCTGGCTTCAGTAAAATGGACTTCCCTGTGATGTGGTGACCTCTGGATTTAACCAAACTTTCTTCACTACAACTTATCAATAAGAGGGAAGTATAAAACTGAACTGAGACCAGCTTCCAAGTGTCCTGACCTGGTTAACATGTCATGGTAACCCAAACCTGTATGGACTTCCTGCTTCCTCTTTCAGGGCTGAGCAGAGCCTGTAGAACTCTTGTTGGTTTTGTTTCTGTTGTTAATTAGTTTTCTTCTTAAGGGTACATTTTCTCCTCTCATTATCGTAACGATAATTGACACAGTGTCAGTGTAGACTAAAGATTCATATCATCATGTTCTGTCGCATCTCAGCATTTACCAAAGTGCCTTTTATTGCAGTGCCTCGCTCAATCAACTGCTGTAGCAGTTATGCAAAAACACTTTTATTCAGAGACTTTAAAAACTTGTGTGTGGATGATATTAGTATGATATGTGGACTTCTCTGGAGTGACAACGGACCATTGCTGGAAGTGAACTTGTTCAAAAGGTCAACACCCGCTCAAGTATTCCTCCCCTCCAGTCAGCGTCATGACTTAAACCAGAAGCTGTTCAGAGGTTGTAATTATAAAAAGAGGGGCTTTAGCCTTTTTTCAGTATGCTGCCTTGTTACAATGAGTCATGACTGTCATAGGACTGTGGATAATGTTTATCAATGGGTAAAACGGCAATAATACTCCATGTTCAAAGAAGATAATAAATTGTACAATGGATGGACAAGTTATAGTATGTCACACTTTGTTTTTGTATGTGTAAGGCAAATATGTCTCTCCCAAAGTAATGATCATCAAATAAAATAATTCCTTTTTTTAGATAGTTTTAAGTGAAAGAACAACATGTAACATTAGTGGCATTAGGAATGTGGTTTAATTCAAAGCAACACCGAAAACCAGCAAAGCAAACCCTCCATAAACTGTTTGCTGTTTAAATGAAATTTGTAATGGGCAATATGTTGGACATCAATCAAGACAATCAAAAGCACAGAAAGAATAATTAAATAATAACAAATATATTAAACAGAACATTTTGTTCTTTATTATTATTATTACTATTATTAGTGGTAGTATTATTAGTATTAGTATTCATATTTTGGCATATTTTTTGACTGGGAGAAACAGGAGCACCCGGAGAAAACCCACGCTGGCACGGGGAGAACATGCAAACTCCACACAGAAAGAATAATTAAATAATACCAAATACATAAACAGAACATTTTGTGACTTTGTTATTATTTATATTGTTATTGTTATTGCTATTATTACTATTAGTGGTAGTATTTTATTAGTATTAGTATTGATATTTTGGCATATTTTTTTGACTGTGGGAGAAACCGGAGCACCCGGAGAAAACCCACGCTGGCACGGGGAGAACATGCAAACTCCACACAGAACGGCCAGGTTCTCACCGATACCTTCTTCCTGTAAGGTGACAGAGCTCACCTCTGCACCAGCATGCCAGCTCTTCATGTTGTCCTACTGCGCCATCTTTTCCAAGACCTTCTTCAAGGGAAACCTGTCTTTGTCGTCGATGACCGTATCCAATATGTCCATGAACTCCGGCTGGTCGGCGAGTCCCTGGAGCATCTCCCGTCCGTGGCGTCTCTGCAGAAATACATTTCCTGTTTAGCGATTTAGTTTATAAGCACAATGTCCAGAAGGTTATACAATTCTGACAAAGATTGAACAAACATACAGTATTTTTCACAGGAATAACAAACCATAAGACCATATAAGACATGGTAACCCGCCTGACTTCTGGGGCACTATCCAATGCCAGCTTAGTGACAGCAGCAAGGAAACGCTTTGCGAAGGTATCCCTTGCTATCAAGATCTCATCCTCTTCAACGATGTCCATCAGCTGGCGGAAATGCTGTGTTGTGCTGCCTTGTCATTGCAGCATTACGGTAGCTGAGGAAGGACAAAGACTAGAGAATTTCAGACAAATCCTGCAACTATGTGTTCATTTGATTTACTTGAAGTGCTGCTGCTACACTTC
Source organism: Sebastiscus albofasciatus (assembly GCA_916701655.1). Taxonomy (NCBI): domain Eukaryota; kingdom Metazoa; phylum Chordata; class Actinopteri; order Perciformes; family Sebastidae; genus Sebastiscus; species Sebastiscus albofasciatus. The sequence continues at coordinate 85,797 of CAKAOI010047751.1, forward strand.
CTACTAAATTCTGATCCACCAGCGTCATGATGTGTGCATATTAGGGCTGTGTATTGGCAAGAATCTGGCGATACAATACATATCATGATACTGGGGTTACGATTCAATATATTGCGATACTGTAAGTAAAGGGATATATTGCTATATATCTAATTTTAGAAAAACTGTCATAGTATAAAGAGCACACCACCATATGCATAAAATCGGAGTAAAAAAAAGTTTACTTCTTTATGCAATCAGAACAGTGAGATCTGCATTTGCATTTATCGCAGTCTCTGTAACATCCAACATCATAGCACTACTTTGAGAGGGCACATACACTGAGAGGGCGCATCTCTCTGTAAAGGAAATAAAGTATTGACTGAGTTGATCTTTGCATGTTAACTATTAATTAAAAATCTATAGTGTTTTTTTAGAACTGATACAATATCACTAAACATAATATTCCGATATTCGTTTTTTTCGATATTTTCTTACGCCCATAGTGCAAATCTTTGATAATCAACTTGTTATGAGTTCATATATACCATACTTGATTGTGCTCCTTGTAGTTTCTGAGATACAGCCATTTTCTTATCATACTATATCTAATCTTTTTCAGCCACGGTTTGACCAATTTTTAAAATTTCTTCACATTTGTGCTTCAGCAAGCCCAGAGCAACACTTCAAAAAGAAATAAAAAAATTCAGTTGCAGGCACAAATGGGTTAAGTGGTTAAAATTTGTTCCACCTCAACCAGCTACAACATTAAAAAAAAAAAGTTATTAAAATATTACAGTAATACACATAATAAATCTTTAAAAGGGGCAATTGCACATAATGAGTTGATGCTAATGTTCACTGATATAGCTTTACTTTTACATTAGTAAAACTTCTGAATACTTCTTCCACCACTGCTTCTGGTGGCCACCGGGCCCTAAGCAGCCTGTTTGTAGTCCTGAACCATAGTGTTTGTGCATCCATACATCAGGGTAACAGAGGCCCATTATCTGTACATCTGAGTGAGTGACAACTCCCTGTCGGCCTTTACAAAGTTACTACTTATCACCACTGGTCACAAACAAAAACACACCCACCACCCACCACCCACCCACACATACACACATTCTTCTAACCCAAATTCTCTTACATCATTTCACATTCTGGGCACCAACGAAACCACACACACAAAATATGATTTCCTTTAAAGTGAAGGGGATTGCCACCCATTTGACACATTTTTAAAATGAGGTTTTTGACAGAAAGGTCAACATGTCGCAACACTTTTCGGTTGCACTTTCCTGACAGTAGTGCATGAGACAGGTGAAAAAAATAATGTGACTCTGTGTCCTCCGGTGTCCTCCGGTGTCCTCCGGTGCTCCTAATGGCATCTGCAAGATTTCACAGACCGGAGGAAAACAACCAATCAGAGCCGAGCTGGAGCCTGACGTCTCTGAGAAGCTGTCAATCACTCACAAACTCCGACCAAACGGTCAAACTAGGCAGCGCTGATCAAATACGAATTAATATTCTGTTACTGTAATGCCTATTTCTCCCATAAAATGTTTTCAGAAATATCTTGTAGTGTATTGTTTAGCTGTAAAATGAGAAACTTTGCACTGGCCGGTGAGCGGTGCTTGGTATTTCCTCAACTGATCATAAACCTGATCGGAAATTGCGATTGATTGACAGCTGCCTCCTGTTGAATGAATAGCCAATAGGAACGCTCTCTCTCTGAAATGACCTGTGATTGGCCAAAGTCTCCTGTAGATTTTCTAAAGCCTGAAAACAGAGCCATGAGAAGGTGCAGAAGTCTAGTTTTCTCTCAGAGCACTTGAATTACAATATGCTGAAAGGTTATTATGGAATTTTTGCCCAATGATGCCAAAAACATTCTTCCTACTGCAGGTTCAATGCTGTGAATTAAACGAAAACACTTGGTTAAGTTCAGGCAACAAAACTGCTTAGTTAGGTTAAGGAAAAAACAACATAGTTTGGCTTAAAACTACTACGTTTGTACAGTGAAAATGACACTGATCATTGTGTACACGAATGAACAACTCATGTAACGGGACATGAACAGCAGTCTCCTGGATGAAAGCCTTGTGTTTGTTGGATTTATCCATTTCCCCTTCCATCCACCTGGTGTGTCTCTTTCGCTCTTTAAACTACGTCACCACAACACTTCCCCTGAGCATTTAATATTGACTATTGACTGGTTAATGGAAAGCCCGGTGCATCTCATACTGCAGCTATAGGGTGCCTTGTGGGCTGATATCCGACAGCTGTTGTAAAGCGTAGTTTTTTTACATCCTGGTAATGAGCACGGGTTTTCTTAGTCATTTCTAGAAAAGTCCATTACAAGATATGGGTCTAACTGGTGGCATAACCACGACTACTGTCCTACTTAAAAAACCACCAGGTTAGTAGCAAAATGGTATGAGTGTACCAATATGATCTGATTTGCAAGTATTTCCACTCTAATTCATTCAGAAAACCCAAAGAGGCAAGTCTGCTCATGTCCTGAAACACACACACACACACACACACACACACGCACGCACACACACACACACAAACACACACACAGCCGTGTACTTCTATCCTTGTGAGGACACTTATTGACATAATGCATTCCCTAGCCCCTTACCCTAACCTTAACTATCACAGCTAAATGCCTGACCCCAACCCATACACTAACCCTAACCTAAACCTAATTCTAACCTGGACCTTAAAACCAAGTTTGAACCCTCAAACAGGACATTTGAAGATCTGTTCCAAAGAGAGGACCGGCCAAAATGTCCTCATTTTCCAAAAAAGTCCTCACTCTGAATGTCTAAAACTCAAATTGGTCCTCATAAAGATAGGTATACAAGAACACGAACACACACACGCGCGCGCACACACATACACACACACACACACACACATACCAGAGTTCATATGATCATAATTAACTCTCCAGTGGTAGTGTGGGAGGAGGAAACGGTGTGTGTGTGTGTGTACTCTCCTCTGTGAAGTGGATAACTGTATACAGTCAACCTCTCTGCCACCATTCAGCCACAGCTCTGACTGAACACTGCTGCTATCAGTGATTACTTTTACAACCTGTTATAGTTGTGTAATAACACTGCAAAGGGTGTCATTAGTACACCCAGAGGACTACTTTGCTGCGCGCTTAGACACTTTGGGTCTACTTTTACGCATGGAAGCATCGGTGACATTCCAGGAGTGACAACTGCACGGACCGGATCTCTGAACGTATACCAACTCGTATAGAGTTGTTTATGAACTAATTTGAGGTAAGATACATTTATAAATTAGTAATTTATCTGTGTTTTTGGGAGACAGAAAAACAACAACAGGACTCTATTCTCAGTCCAGTCTACTTCAGATTACCAGAGTGGTCTTTTTTTTCTTATGTTTTATGTTCAATTTCCCGGTCTGAAGCTGATTTTCCGTGATCTCTGCTACATTTCTTTTTGATTTCACGCTCATAATCCAAGTCATGCGTCCTTAAGGCTCGTGCGCATGCTGATCTCACCGTGTAAGCATGCGCAGCTCTCTAGACTAGAATAAGTGGGCTGCCGGGAAATACACACGCGCGCGCTGGCACACGTGCAAGTGCCTGACATTAAGTGTCCTGACATTAATAACTGATTTTTTTTTCTTTACCAACTGTTTATATTGGCAAAATACTGTTTATGGGAAAATTTATTTTACTTTATATGTACACTGTTAAGAATTTCCCAGTAAAATAAGAGTAAAGAACTGGCAGCAGGGTTGCTTTTATGTTACTGTAAAATTAATATTATTATACTGTACTGAAAAATACTGTTTTCTTATTAATTTCACAGAATTTTACAGTTAATTTACAGTTTATAGATACATTATATAGCTGTTTTTTCACTTACATTACCTTACTGATTTGTTTTAATGCACTATTTTAGTTGTATTTTTTACAAACATTTTAATAAACATTATTTTTTGCCTAGATGAATAGACTTAGCAGGTTACAGACATAGGAATAGTCACACTAAATACAATTAAAGGCACTTGTTAGGAAAAAGGCTATGATAGACTTGTTGACACTTTTCCCATTTACCAACGGTTTGTATTGGCAAATACTGTTTATGGGAAATTTCTTTTACTTTATATGTACTTTTTATATATATAAGCATTGATGATACTTTTCTAAAAAAAAAAAAAAGTATACATGTTGAGGGTTGTTTGCTTTATGGTGATTTGCCACTGAAAGGGATTTAAACCTGCAGTAAGCAGAATATTTTTTGGCATCATTGGGCAAAAATTCCATAATAATCTTTCAGCATATTGTAATTCAAGTGTTCTGAGAGAAAACTAGACTTCTGCGACTCCTTATGGCTCTGTTTACAGGCATTAAAATATCTAGCTTGTGACGGGAGACTTTGACCAATCACAGGTCATTTCAGTAAGAGAGAAACTTTCTAATTTTTCAGCTAAATAGTGCACTACAAGATGTTTCTGAAAACATTTGAGGAGAGAAATAGTCATTACAGTAACAGAATATTGATTTGTATTTGATCAGCGCTGCCTAGTTTGACCGTCTGATCGGAGTTGGCGAGTGATTGACAGCTGCTTAGAGACGGCAAGGCTCCAGCTTGGCTCTGATTGGTTGTTTTCCTCCGGTCTGTGAAATCTTGCAAATGCCATCAGAGTCACATTATTTTTTTATTTCAGATAACCTGTCTAATTCACCACTGTCAGGATATAGTGACCTTTTCATAAAAATAACTTTTTTTTAATCATATTTGCTCCATTTCTACCCACTGCAGCTTTAATCACTGAATTTTTCTTTACCAATTGTTTATATTGGCAAATATTTTTTATGAAAAATTGTACTTTTTTCTACTTTATATATAGTCTACCTTTTATAGATAAGCATTGATAACACTTTTAAAAAAAAGAAACGTATGGATTTTGTGGAAACTGTTGGTTGTTTGCCTTATGGTGATTAGCCACTGAAGGTATTTAAGGAAGCATTATATTTACCTTACATGACTGCTATATATTTTCTCACACATAGCCCAACCCTGGTGAATCGTTACTCTATGTCACCCTAACCACCTGAAGAAGTATATGTTTAGTCAGAATGTAGAATTTAGTCACATGTTAAAGGTTATTCCTATTATTATGTCTTTTTCTCTCTCTTGTTTCCTTGGTGCAGATCACACTAGAAACATCAATTATTTAGAAACAGCATATTTGAGCATTTGGGATTCGAGTTTGTGGGTTAGGTAAAGGTTCCCACTGATGTTAAGAAAAGTCTTTAATCATTCAGAGCAAATGACTCAACACACTGAAGGCATTTCAAGTCAAGAGGAGTTTGTTTGGGGGAAGATGATGGCATTCTTGATTTAAGTCAAGGGAAAAACCTCCACGTAGGAGGTCTGAGCTCTCCCCTGTTTTACATTTATCTCCCTAACTGGCCTCTTTCTCTGTCCTCCAGCCAGTGCTGCGTTCTTTTGGTTTGAACATTTCTCAAACCAACAGGCTCAAACTTTCTTCTATTCCTTCTCTTGCTCTCTTCCCTCGCAGCACAACTCTTCCTCACGCCTGATTACTTTAAATATTTAAGCTATGAAAGCTGAGCCGGCAGGATTAGAGAGCCAGGGTGTGTGTTTATGTGCACGCCTGTGTTTGTGGTCACTGACACTATCCAGGAGACTTCCTTTATGCCTTATATGTCACTGCCAATTGCAGAGTCGTGTGGGGGTACATGGACCCATAAACACCCACACAGGCTCTGCTTGGTTTCTGGGACTTCTCGAAACTATCTAGAGGGGAAAACCGGGGAGAAGAGCAAATGGAAATCACCCTTAGTGGTTTAGTAGTTGGGTAAAAGCACTGCACTAGAGATTTTGTCTTTGCTCTCTGTGCCTTCCAGTTTCTCCTCTTCGTCCAGCCGTCTGCAGTCGAAGCCATGTTTTCCAAAGCCACTGCCAACTTCCTCCGCCAGATTGACCCCGAAGGAAGCCTCATCCACGTGTCCAGAGTGAACGACTCCCAAAAACTGGTCCCCATGGCACTGGTCGTCAAACGCAACCGTAACTGGTTCTGGCAGAGTCCCAAGTACCAACCAACGGATTTCACCCTCAGCGACCTGCTGCAAGGCGACAAGGTGCTCAGTCCTGGTATGTTTATGTTTATTTATTTTGCACAAATTTAGACGACATTAAACGTAAAGAAAAAAAATATATATATATTTATATATATATATATATATATACAGTGCAGGAAGAGGCAAAAAACAATATGAAAGATAGGGATAAATTAAAGTATAATAAAGAGTAAGGAGACAGTTTGTGGTGACAAGAGGACTATAACCCTTCTATGTACTGTAGGTGTGCACATGATGCCAAATGAATAGAAATTGCTCAAGCCATATGAATGTCATATTTTATTTTCCCCCACGCACGTCTATATTTATGCTCACACCACACGTGTTTTGTCAGGAGTGTCCGAGAAACCATTCCTGACCTACAAGGGGACATACAGAGACAAACTCTCTGGGAAGCTGGAAACCGAGGCTGGCTCCGTCAGCGTCTCACTGGAGGGACGGGGCTCTTCCAAGCTCCAGTCGTGCTTCGGCGAGCTGAAGAAAGAGGAACTGGATGTGAAGAAGCTGTTACGAGACTCCAGCCTCAGGTGTTAAATAATTCCCTATTGCATGTTGTGACTAGTCAGCAGAAGGTGACAGGGTGATGACTTGATTTTTAATGAGCTGGATACTCTATAAATGTAGTTAGACATCAGACATTTGACACCTCAGACCAGTGACATGCAAAGCACAGAGATCATTAGTGTCATCTTACTTAAATACACTGGATCTGTCCTGGCTCTTGTTATTTGGATATCTGCTTCTAATGTGAATGCACTAGGGCTGTCAATCGATTAAAATATTTAATCGTGATTAATCATATGATTGTGTATAGTTAATTGCAATTAATTGCAAATTAATCACACATTTTTTATCTGTTCAAAATGTACCTTAAAGGGAGATTTGTCAAGTATTTAATACTAGTGGACAAATGTGTTTGTTTTATGCAAATGTGTGGATATATTTATTATTGGAAATCAAATAACAACACAAAACAATGACAAATATTTTCTAGAAACCCTCACAGGTACTACATTTAGCATAAAAAAATATGCTCAAATCATAACATGGCAAACTCAAGCCCAACAGCTGTCAGTGTGTCAGTGTGCTGACTTGACTATGACTTGACCGAAACTGCATGTGATTATCATAAAGTGGGCATGTCTGTAAAGTCTGAAAATGGCCATGACAGTTTTGTTCGGAGCGTTATTTAGCCTCCTTCACGACAAGCTAGTATGACATGGTTGGTACCAATGGATTCCTTAGGTTTTCTAGTGATACCAGTATGAGCCCGCTACAACCTAAAAATCGCAAGTTGCGTTAATGTGCTAAAGAAATTAGTGGCGTTAAAATGAATTTGCGTCATAGCTGACTGATAATGACAAAAACGGTTTCACTTTGCGTCAGGCTGGTGGACATGCAGAACCCGCTGGTGAAGCAGCTGGAGAAGCGAGCTGATGTGCTGGCAGTGGTGAAGGAGAGGATCCTCACCACCAACTCTTGCTCCGTCACCCAGACGAAGAAGGAGCAGTGCACCTTTCAGGGGATCCTCGGGCTGCTGGACATGCTGGGGAACTCTGTGAAGGTGGGTGTGGGTGGAGTTAAATCGTGTGTTTTCGGGAATTTAATAAAACATACAAAATAGTTTTGCTATACAATGTGCGTGTGTATATAAATGATGTGTATTCGTAGGTGTGTGTGAAGGACAGCAACGACATTGAGTCAGACAGTGATGTTTCCTTGGAGATCCCCTCTGGTACAGTCATTGCGTACAGCATCCTGGAACTGGAGATTAAAAAGAGTGGACATTATGGTGAGTGTTATGGTGACGTGTATCAGATTGATGTGTGGTAAAAAAAAAAAATTCTATGGCGGAAAGTGTGAGTCACGAGTCACGAAGAGAAACATTATCGTCTCCCGACCGCAGCCGGAGTGAACAGAGAGACACTGGCACCCGGTCAGAGACAATAACGTTACTCGCTGAGGAGCCCTGTCACTTCACAAGGCACGGAGAACCTCTGTTGTTCTGGAGGAGCTGCAGCAGTTATTTCTGCACAAACGTCCACTGTACATCCACTAGATATTCTCAGAGCTAAACTAACTCTTCTGCAGTGTGTGCAGTGTGCGCACATGAACGTGAGGTGGAGTGAGAACGCGCTCGTTGTGTGAGTGAAGACAAGCTGAACAGGTCTGAACAGCGTAGCCACACGCGAGTGCGCATGGGACACCGACCCGGTAGATTTATACCTGTAAAAAGTTACAAACAGTCCCCTAAATAGTAATAGCAATTAGTTGATTATGTTAGCACCCACAGGCTGATGTTCATGTGTCTTGATTGTGTCTTTACTAATATGTTTGCGCACCAGTGGGCATATTCATCCATTTTACCGTACCTGCGTTATCTATGATGTTGTGTGTATTTGCAGATATATGTCTACAACCGGGTACAATAGGAGGCATTGAGGCAGACACGCCTGCGTCCTGGCCATCCCATGATTCCTTGAATATGGTGGACGGCAAGTGCAACGGTGAGAAAGTTCCAGAGAAAGTACCTTTGAGTGCACTGCAAAATGGTTTGTGTCCATTAATGCATACATTTGGCCAGTTAACCATTAATGGTAAATAACAATGACGGTTATTTACATTCTCCATTTTTCTTTTTGTTTGTGAGGAAGTGAAACACGTTAGTGAAATGAAAGAGGTTCCCATTTTTTCCCCACAGATGGCATTGTGGATTCAAGGAACTGTTTGCATTTGTTCTGAAATACATAATGGTTGGGGCTGACCAGCCTCAGTAGCAAAAACTGGAACTTAAACTATCTTTAATACATATGAACATGAACATATTGCAACTTTGAAGACAATATTAAGATATGTTGCTCAGTGGGATTTATTAATCTGTCATTAACAGTAACGTACACCATCATTTTGCCAAATAGTCAGCTTTCCATTCTCAGATTTCCAAATGACAGTATAATACAACCCTGTCCAACTCATCCATTCAGCTGTAAACTAACATATCAGTTGTTCCCAACTGAAAGTAAAAACTATAACAAGTCAAAGAGGGTGCAGCCAGTTAGACTGTTATCAGCCCATTAAATAGATGTTATCTGTGGTTATAATCCCCATCGATATGGGTCAGTAGGGCCCTGCTGCACCCAATAGTAGATCAACGAAAGAAGCTATAAAAGAACACGATAACGACTTCTAGCGACCGCAGGAGCAGAAGCGGATATCAGGCGCTGTAGTATAGATAGCTTGACACTCTATGGGTATATATACTGTATATGTATATTAATATTTATATGCCAAGTTTGGTGATTGAATTATATGGATAGACGTGTTGATACATTGGATTTCAAATTTCAAATCAAGTTTAATTTGGAGCAAAAACCTCCCCTTAACCACATCAAACTGTAGTGTATCCATCACATCAAAGGTGGATCACTGAGGCTCGCACCAGCCAAATTCAAATCTGATGCAGTATCTCCTGGTCTCTTACAGGATCACAGGAGATGGACCTTTCTCCTCTGGCCGAGCTCCCCCAGTCAACTCGATGTGCCTTGTTCAAGACACTCCAAGAGACTCTGAAGGACAGAGCTGCTCTGTCATATATGGAGGGTTTGGTGAGTGATACACTGACACGACCCCAACACCAATACACTAGGTTTGTGGTGACCACGAGTCGGTTTGGGCTCATCTCTACAGGGGACCTGTGGCTAATAGGACACAGTCTCCTGAAACCAGTTTATTTCATTTAAAGACAGTATTTTGAGGCAAAGGTCTGTGACACCTCTATGCTAGTTTGAACTACCATTCCTTTTTTTTCACATTTTCTCCATTTCCCCTCCTCTCTGTTAGATGGAACAGATGTGCAGTAGTGAAACAGTCGATATGGCTGAGCATGAGGAGCTGTCGGAGAGTCAGAGGAAATCATTGTCAGCCATACTGAACCGTCTCGGCACAGACAGCGATGCTGAGAACAGCCAGTCTGGTGTCCCTGCCCACCTGAATGCAGCTCACCTGTTGGTCAGTGCCATGGAAGGTGAGTGCCAACCCCAGACTAAAGAGGGCTGTAAATGTTTTCCCTTAAGTGCTTTGAGCAAAACAAGGCCAAGAATTTGTTTTTGACAGTTTCACCTTGTTGTGTTTTGTGTGTATTGCTTTTGTAGAGTTGCCTGATGAAACTCTGAGCCTCTTGAGCGAGAGCCGTCCTGATTTTCTGGAGGCCTTCGACACACTGGTTAGTTAATTTGTTATTATTTATCATTATTTGTTATTATTATTATTATTATCATTATTACTATTATTATTGTTATTATTATTATCGTTATTATTAATATTTGATTTTATCAGTGCAAAAAGTGACAATTATTTGAATTTTTTAAATAATTAAAATTAAATAAAATAATTAATTATTAAGTATAAAATAAAAAATAATAATTATGTGAAAATTACATTTGCTTGGCAGACTTAAAAAAATGTTTTAATGGAATAGTTGGACATTTTGGGAAATACGCTTATTTGATTTCTTGTCGAGAGTTAGATGAGAAGATTGATACTGTACACAGGACGGAAAGAAGTATTAATCTTCTCATCTCACTCTCGGGAAGAAAGCGAATAAGCGTATGTCCAAATATTCCTTTAAGAAAAGTAAGATTCAAGCCTTATGACTTTGCAATAAAGAGCTATTTATCTTTTTTTTT